>CABFPE010000010.1:1564099-1582644 GCA_900660155.1 Hofstenia miamia | reverse complement strand
TTATTATTATTATTATTATTATTATTATTATTATTATTATTATTCCATTGAAAAATCCAGTTATGAAAAACAAATGGATTTTATTCCATTGAACGAAATCTATAATTATTAAATTTGAAAGTTTATATATGTTTAAAAAGTATTTAATGTTTTAATTTTTATAGTTTTTTTATCATTATTTTAAGGGACTGACCCCCCCTAAGACGACCCCCTCACTACACACTTGAACAAAACTGCAATGATAACATAGACTCACTTAATTGGAGTACTACAATTTGGCACACGAAAATCTGATATTTTTTCAAACAAACTTTTTTTAAAGAAATCTTTATTTTATCAGCATTTTGACTTCAAAAATGAATTAATTTTGTTTAAAAAATTTACAACACATTTTTCATTGAAAAACTCATTTAAAGTATACCGTTATTATCAAACAGTGAAGATGCCAAATGAAAAAATTGTTTGTACTGACATCCAAAATCTCGGCAATCGCTAAAGCTAATTCTTATTCATATTTTCATGATTTTTCAATCTCTATCACATATAAGATTGAACAAAATCAATGATTAGTAGTTACTATGTACCTTTAATTACAAATGAAATAACTTATATATTTTGTTTAGATGGCAATTCGTCGTCTAATATGAATAATATCAAAAGGTATGTTGTTTTTAATTTTGCTAAGTTTTTATTGCATTTTTATCTATTTTTCACTTCAAACAAATGTTCGTCAAAATAAGAAAATTGGCTGCAGTTATAAATATTTTCTATAATCAGACATTATCCAAGTTCATGTTTTGGCAAGTCTGAGTTATTTTATTCAGTTCATGATTTATACATTATACAGTGCATCCTCGATTCTCCTGGGACGACTACGCAAAATGGACCGGATAATCTAATTTGATCTAGCGCTCAATAATACACAAGGATCAATGTTAATAAGTAAAGAATCGGCCAGACTGTGAAATTCCGATTTTCCATGCATTATTTAGTGATAGTTCTGGCAGTGACAACATTTAAAATTCGCTTAAAAACCTTTACATCTACAATCGCAAAGTCAAATACATTTTATCATGGAATTTATTGATTTAAGTGATGCCGTTTTGATAGCAAGATTGAATGGAAAAATGAACTAGCATCTTGTATTGGCGGAAAAGGAAGTTTGGCATAACAGCCGGATAATCGAGGATGCATTGTACATGCGTTTGAATTGTGTGATTAGATATTGTCGTCCTGGCTATACATATAAATATTTTGTTGATAACACCAATGCACTGTTGTTAATTTAATGTAATGTTGTGTTTCTTTAGAAAGACTTCTTCTAAAAAGCCTCACTGTAAGTTTTGGATTGTTTCTAAGCGAAAGCTAGAAGTATGTCGATTTTTATTAATATAAAATTTCTGCCATTGCCTACTCTAATTAATAAAGTACTTCCATGTTTACACATAATGGTATATTTTGAACAGATTTGTATAAAATTGATTGCGATACAAATACGGTATTATCAAAGTGAACTAATTTGCTGTTTCAGTTCATTACAAAACGTGTCAACGCATGTATGGTCTTAATTCACAATGAAGTTAGATGCGCATAAATTATAAGAACAATTGAGCTGAAAAAGCTTCGATGGACTCAAAGGCTATTTGGTGGATCTGGTTGAGAAGTTGTTCATCCTGGATGTAGTTGCCTCCGCTAACTTCTAAAACTCATTCTTTACCTGTCATTGTAATTACGAGTTCTTGAAGTGAGCTTTTTTCTATTACTAGAGAAATAAGTGCGGATTGTCTGCTTCGGAGTCACGGCATTTAGGGAATCAACAACTGTCATATTCAGTTCGTCTTTCACAGCGAACACGTGTAAGTAGTGAACAACGTTTACACGAAGGCGATCGTCTTTAAAGTAATTTTTCAAATTTTTGAAGTAAACTTCAAGCTTCCATTGATTTGGTCAAAATACGAGTAACTCGTGCCTTATGAGTGTTTTTCGATATTTTTAATGAAGTTTAATTTGAATAATATCACCCATTTTTTCTCAACCCTCTGTATTTTTTAGTTTATGTTTTGAATACTCCGATTAACAGCGTTACACTAGTATTTTCTTACTATTAAATGTTATAATTCCGTTATCTAAATTTACTATTCTGTAAATATATTAACATACAGTTAAATTGCATGCTTATTTCAAATACTGTCGCTAACTTTCAACTATTAGAACTTTCCAAATATAAGTTTTGTAACGTGATTAGATCTTAGTTGACGCATTTATTATTAGTTGCAAAGCAAATAATGTTTTTTTGTGATTTTGCTTCACCCATTTTGCACATTTAGTCTACGCTTCCCTATTGGACACTTGCTTGAAGCGATCATCTGCTTTTTGTTTGTGTGCACCATGTGAGTTTTCGAAGCAAGACCATTCCGATGCATTGTTTGGATGTGGTTACAAAAATTTTCGAACCCTCTACTCGAGTCTACTAGGTTATCGCAATTTCAAACATCTCCCAAATGGTAATTATATCACATTATATATATATATGCATATATATATATATATATATATATATATATCAATCTACTTTCTATAGCAGTATTTCTCTTCATTTTGAATTTTGTCAGTTTAAATCTGTGTCTAGAGGAGTGACTGTTTCCTTATTGGTATTATATAAAATAATTTCTTTTATACCGTATATATTAGAATAACAAGGAAATGGATTTGGAATCATGAGTAAAATTGTTGCTCTAGAATGCAGAAAAAATTAGTTCTTTTATTAGTATTTACTTTAGCAACTTAGTCACTCGGTGTCAATGTTATATCGCTGGGATCAGCGAATTACTGTCTTGATATTAAAGTTTTCTAAAACTGTTCTCAATTTACATCGAATACATAATATTATATACAAAATTGTTGTCTACATATTTACAACTACAATGTAAAAACCAAAAACACTTAGAACGGGCGATGAAAACAATCAGCACCGATATTACATGCCCCCTCAGGCCAGGCTTTGTATTTTTCGGAGTATAAGACTTTTGGAGAACATGCCGTCAAGAACTTGCGTTTATATATATGATCACTTTACTTAGTCTTCACAAATATTTGAAGATATTGATGTGAAAAAGCACTCTAATTGGTAAATTTATCCATTATCCTATATTTTTTCAAAATGGTAATTAATTTTCCATTATTGTCCATAATTGAATTTCCACCCTACCCATTTCCATTAATGGATTTTTAAGAAATTTTTTTCGATTAGATTAAAATTACTTTTAGCATTTAATCAACTTATAGGCAAAACTCATTGTTTCTGATTTCTGTGTTCAAATGATGATGAATGCTTCTGTGGACTCGAATTCTATATCGGCCCTGTTTTTCTGAATATACTGTCGTTGGGGCTAAATCCGAAGCATTTGCAATTTTGCACAAACCATGCCAACTAAGTGATATTCCCTACATATCAAACCGTTTGAAAATATAGTGTTTCAAAATAATTTTGAATAATTCAATCAATAGACACTTCCGAAATGCTTGGCACTGGTTCACTGTCACCTGATCTCTGCTAAAACTATATGAGTTCTTCCATATTCTTTTTTTTCTTAAACATTCTAATTTTACTTTTTTAATGCCTACATTTCTTTTCTAATTTTGCATAAATAATTTGCTGAGGAAACTGTATTTGCTATTGTTAGTGTGGTATCATTCCACCTCAGCAACGCTTTCTCATCAATGCTTATTTTGAATTTTCCTCGCTTCGGTGCAATTATATTTTTGGACAAACTGTGCAATTGTATTATTATTAGTTATTACTAATAATTTAATTTTTATTTTTAACACATGCAGTATGTTATTTGATTGTAGATGTCACGCAACAAACAGTTTTGTCCTGTGCCAACAAATATAGACGTCATAGATATTAAAGCAAAGAGAATGAATTTAAATCTTTTCAATTAAGGTGAATGCTAGTATCTGAATAATTGAAATATAGAAAAAATTTCTAATGAATTATTAACAGAAATTTACTGATGGCTTTTATTAGTCTAGGATATTTGATTTTCTCTAATGTTGTGTACTGAAGCCCACAGTGATTATTATTTTGCAAAATTCCTGAAATAATTGGTTGTTTATAAAAGCATTTTCCACCACGAAAATAATTATTTGCCTGCATATTGATGCGCATAAAGCCATACCTTTACTTCTGTACATTCTCATTAATTTAACTACTGCTTTACAATGACGAGCGCATAATCCTTCAGTCCAAGAAGATAAATTGACAAAATCTTGAACATATTTTGACTAACCCATGAGAATGTGATGAAAACAACCGGCCTTAGGCTACGCAAGTAGGGTTAAATACCAACCTACTATAAGGATTAGGGCAGTTATTTCTTTTGAGTAAAAACGATTTTGGCTTATACTTGAAAGTTTTTCATATAATATGATTATATTTTTATATTTAAATTTTAGTTGAAGTATTCGTTCCCATTTAGTAGTGTATTACTCTATATCTGGAGTGATTTGTAAATATTACCTATTTTTGAGCAACAATTTATCACAACTGATTCTTATTCTGCAGACAAACCATTCTTAAAAGAGGAGGCATTACTGTCCTGAGGGAGCTTCGTATTTTGCATATATTTCTTAGTTTGTGAATTAAGTTTGAAATTTCTTGAAGAGTTCATCACAATTATTAGAATAACACCGGACTGTTTAGGGTTTGCATCCTAAGCTAGTCCTTTAAATAATTTTTTACTAGAATTATTTTTTGCAGAAAAATTCACTCCTTTAGTGCTAAATTCTAAAATGCATTTGCTAATACCTTACTTTTATGCTATCTTTAGCTAACAGGTATCATTCGATGTTACAAATAATAAATAGTGGTTTGATACTAGACATTATGTTATACTGAAGTTCAGTTACTGGCTGCATCATTTAACACGTTAATTAGGGTTGTTAACATGAGTCAATTGTGACCACGTTATAACTTTTTCCTAATTGTCTAAACATTTTGAATTTTGCTCCACATTTTTGGTGTACTGTATTATTCGTACGGTTTGTGGATTCAAAATCTTTTTAAGGTATATTTAGTCTGTACTTCCACGTCGGATATTCAAAATTTTATAGAAAGGGCATGGGCTGAGGGTTTTGATTCCGTTGGACAGAAGCAATTGGGAAAACTAGTTGGAACAAAGAAATGGATTGGTGCTACTGAAGTTTTCGCGCTCTTATCGTATCTCGGTGTAAAGTATGTGCTTATGTTGTTAATTCTTCCCCATTTTATTCATTAAGTGTTACTTGCTTAAACCAATTTAAGTTTTACAATCTGGCTTTTGTTAAATTCCAAGGTTTCAGCATTGATTTTTATGTCATCCTTGTGGTTTTCAAGTATTTTTTATTGAGAGCAATTGTATTGTTACTGAATTCGAAGTTTGACTAGGCGTAATTAAATATCTCTTCTAAACAATAGAATGTGTCGATAGGTGCAAGGAATTTCATGTAGTATTATTTTAATTCAATTTTCAGGTGTGCTCTAGTCAACGTGCTTTCTCCATCATCTACTTCCAAGCAACACGATGCCATGTTTTCATGGATTAGAAATTATTTTGAGGCAAAATGTTTTCTTGGTTTCGATGCCTTCCTGAAGCAAGATGCAAAACCTTGTGTCTATTTACAAAAAGAAGGTGTGTTGTTTTTTACTTTCCAGCTTAAAACATTTTATTCCTGAACAAGAATTTATCCAGTTTTTCCGAGCATATTGAATATATGGTCCTTAACTCAAACCTATACCACTTTCTTTATCTGTGTCATAAATTATCGTTGTCAGAAATTCAACAATGTAATCCTAATTTTGTATGTATTTTAATTTAACTGTAATTTTTTTGTTTTATATTTTGTTTATGACATAATAATGTGTATTCCCAGACTTTATTTACTTCTAATGTTTTTTTGAATTTTAAAAACACCTGCCTAACATCAATGTAATTTATGTTAAAAGTTTGTCAATTTACGGTTTTATGGAAATTGTGTCCTTAGAGATGTTGTCCCACATATACTGATACTATGTTTCTCTAAGTGTTCTGCTGATACACAAGTTGTTATTGTCTGCCAAACTCGAATTAACCGGGAATATTTTTGTTTTAAGGTTTTTTTAACTTTAAGCACTTTTCTCTTAAGTACGTTCAATATCGACTTCCAAGGTATCCTACTTGGGGTTTAAAATTTATTGGCTTTCTATTTTGCAATATTTTGTTTTACCACCATGTTTTAAGTTTGTGGTCCTACTGCAGCTATATCTATATAGTTGTAATTCTCATCAAACTCGCGTGTTTTCAATACGATTTACTTTATGTATTTAATATTAGTTTTTAGTGCTACAATGTATTATGCTATTCTAGTGACATCAAATTTAGGTCACAGTTTGATAGTGGCAGGATATGAACTTATTGATGATCATTCATTCAATTTAATTGTGTTGGACCCTGCAAAATCGATTACCTCTAATTTCTTGCCAATCACCAAGTTCACGTCTAAACAGTATCAGTTGGTAGCTGTAACTGGTAAACTTTCTAAGGAAGAACGAGAAGTATGACGTTACGTGTAAATAATTAACAAACGCTGTATTCAAATATTTAAATGATTGAATTGGGGATGTGATTTTTAAATTTTATCCCACCCAAAAGATTAAAGTAATAACTGAATCTGCAGTTCGTTAATTGTCATGTTACCAGTTTCGAAATGCATTCCATACGTTTTTTACGTTTTATATACTGATAGTTAATAAACAGTGCTATTGTTGGCTTTGTTGACTTCATTGTTAAATGTACTTTAGAAAGCAGCAAACCTGAGTCGTGTAAGTGCGGATAAAAAGCTTTGAACCCCAAGGCTTAATCATTGTAAGTCGGTTTCGAGAATATGATGGATGTTTTTCGAAACAAGCATATGAGTTTACTTGGCTTTAGTAAACTTAAATTAATTGACCAGCCTCATGGCTTTGCAAAAATTTCTGTGAACGAGTGTGCTGATTCTAGTTTCGGTGTGATGTAGACAGGGTGGACATGTTTTAAACAAGAAATGTATAAAACATATTTTAAAAACTGTTTAAGAGAACTGTTTTTTGCAGTGTTTTTTTAGATGTATTTATCATGTTTATATAGGAAAGTTTGGAAAATAATTTTTGGGTTTCGTCCATTCGTACTTTTATAACCAATTTTCTACTGAAAAAATAGCAAATCATGCGTTTTGTTTGTGTGTATGAAACGAAAAATGAATGTTAATAACCTTTTTATAATTGTTAACTTTTTAAATTTATTCTTAAATGTAATGCAATCAGTTACTTGCTCTTAATAAGCTACTTCTCAATATCCATGTTGATTAGAATGAACTAATATTTGCGTATCTGCAAACCTTTGCATTTGTTCAAGCGTTGGATCTTTTAATTAATGTTTCCCACTGCTCAACTACGACTGAGATGTGCTGTGTTTTGGAATTGGCTTTTGACTTGCTTCAATCTGAACTATCTACTCACCCACTTTAATTATAAAATGGAAATAATGCTGATAGATTTAACCATTGGACAACCAAAGAGATGCACGTGCACCACATCAGTACATGTTGTCGCAGAAGATGTTGTTGATACTGAAATTGGATCCTACTGATCCATTAAACGATTTCTTTCTGTTGATCTGATAATCTACAACTAATTAATAAAATTAAATATTTTGTTTTGAGGTGCAATCGCTTTGGTAATTTGAGTTGCTATTTTTTATTGTTTTTTCATACAACTATGCCATCATAGACTATTTCCCGTGTTTTGTTTTTGGTGGTGTCTCCCAAATCATTTTTCTTTGATATGACACCTTTTCAGCTGCTTTACCTCGACTAGACTATCCTTGTTTGAATTGTTTTTCATGAAAATGCTTCTCGTATTATAGTTGACTATAAATAATCTTTGACCTATCAGATGTGCACATCATACAATTGCTTTTATTTTTATTGTAATATTTCATTCATATATTTAGGAATCAAAGACAATTCATTCAAAATTTGTTTGTAATATTTAATGGAAATATAATTTTGTTTTTATTTCTTCTGAAGACAAGTAAATTGAACATGAAGAATTCCCTTATCATTTGCTTGCAATGTTTCAATTTTTGCATTTCTAAATTTTTATTTCTTTTAGAATTTATATTAAGAAAGCCTAATTCAGCACAGATTTCATATGCTTTGGTTAAACTAGTTCGTTTTCAAATAATTTATTTGTTGAAATTAAAAATATCCGTTCTAGTAAGTTTAGTAAAGTTTATTTTCAAACTAAATAGGATTGCTAACATTTATAAATATATTTTTATAGTTGTTCGGATTGTATCGTAATTTTTATTTTATCTTGCTTTTTATAGTTTATTATTCAATTTGTCACCTTATAAGCCTCTGTGATTAAAATTATATATTTATGTATTATATATTCTACTTTAAAACAAAAAGTGTATTTATCAAATTATGAGCTCTTCTTGGTATTGGAGTTCAAAATTGCACCTCCAACCGCATATCTTAAAATATCAAAATTATGATTAGCTGAAGGCCTATGGCAAATGTTCATCGCAAGAAATTTGTTTTATCAATTTCCTGTAAAAAATTGTGTCAATGTTGGCAAACATTGTGCATTAGAGTCAATGCTAGAAGAATGTACTTGGCATTTAGTACAATGAATTTCAATGATTTAATAACATTGAATGCAGTTGATGCTGAAAATTTAAAATCATGCAACAATTCTGATCTTGAAGGCTTTTGAACACGCTCGTACAAGACCTACTAATGATGCGTCAATAGAAGAAATTTCCAGTAAAATGGATAAAATTTCTAAATCGATTCCTACAGTGACGTCTCCCCCAATACAATGCCTCCTACCAACTATGATCCAAACTCTTTTCGAACATCACTTAGAATTCGATAAATTAAAGAATCCCCAACAACACGCCCTTGAAAATAAGATTGGAGCATGATCATATCTGCGGAAAGGATATTCTCACACATTTCGATGCCCCGACACTCCATTACGCAATATTTATCACCGAGGTCGCTTCTCGGAGAACCGCCACCGAACTATTATAGTTCAGTTAAATTCTGAATGGGACTCTAGAAAAATAATTAGTGTTTCTTCATGTCTGAAATCTTTTCACACTTTCTGTCTTCTTATTTCGCGAGTTATCTCATGATCTAGGACTTGAATCCAACATGCTCCGTGTTTGTCGTGAGTTTCTCAAAGCTGGAGCTAATCCTTTTCATCTAAAAGTTCTATCTCTATTTCTCTATTACAACAATTCTCCTATCGAGTTATCCAAACCTTCCATTCCTATTTCTTCAAATAAAACAATCTCAAATTGACTAGATTCCTCATCTATTACTCTTCTTTGTGGCAACTGTCACAGCTTACATATTCTCACCGCCGAGTGAATTTTTCTTAATTTCTCTCTGCCATCGTTAATCCACCTACACTAATTTGTCTAACTGAAACCTGGCTGGATGATTCTATTCCTGACTCTTTTATTTTTCTCTCTTCTTTTACTGTAGTTGCACGCACAGATAGATCTATCTGCCACGGAGGTACATTAATTGCTATCAATTCATTAAGTAATCTTGACTTTATTACATCTCACATTTCCTCTAACTTTTATTCAACTATTACATTTTATTCTTCTTTTAGTCTTTTAGTAATCTGTCTATATAATCCCCCCTCAACTAGTCAATATTGCATCAAACTGTCTTCTCTTTTCTCAACGGTTGCAGAAATTTTAAACAACTAAGAATTTTAACTATTTGAATGGCTTTCTCGAACCTAATATTTTTATTACTGGTGATTTCAACTTACCCCATCCTGAGTGGTCTGCTTCTTTCTCAACTGATCAATATGAGCATTTTTAAGGATTTTTAATAATTTTAACAAAAACATTCAAATATATTTCGACTTACAGTCATCGTCCGTTATTTGCAAATAATTCTCTCTAAATTTATTTGATTTTATAGCAATATTTTATTTCACTAAATATTAATTATTGGTAACAATAGTTTATGTACATAATCTTTCTTCGTATTTAGACTTGGTTGAAATGATCTTATTAAAATGCATTCAGGAATTTTAAGATATTTTGCATCAATATGACCTTGAGCTTCTGATCTATTTTTATGATAATCTCTCTCAATTTGTTTCCTCTCCAACTCAATTATCTGGCAATGTGTTTGACATATTTTTTTCTAATGCATCTAGCACTTCCATAGATATACTGATCTCCGCGACCTTCTCTTCTGATCATTTCTTTTTTACTGCCACTACACTTCTTAATTCGACTTTTCATATGATTTTAATTTCAACTTATTCCTATTCTAACGCCAATTATACTTCATTAAATACATATCTTAAACGTTCACTTTTATTGATCCTTTAGAAACTTATCAACCTGATGATTTTATCTATCTAATCTAATCTTCATTGTTAAATTTAACATGCCTGTTTGTTGTTTATTCCACGCAAGCGCAAAGGAAGACAATATCTTCCATTCTTTTATTCTTTTCATTCTGTTAATCTTGCTAATAAACTTAGGTTTCTAAGAAGTCTAAGTATTCATCCCACTGACCAATCATTTCTTCTTGCTAAAATATCTGATGCACTTTCTATTTCTATTGAACTAGACAAGATCTGCTTCCTAAGAAACTTCAGCGATAAATCTATTAACTCTGCGCACGCTCTCATTAAAAGTTTATCTAACTCTAACAAACTCCCGTCAACCTTAGAATTTAATGAACATCTAGATTCTACACCTACATCCATTGCTAATCTTTGTAATGAATATTTTATTTCTGTGTTCTCACCTGCCTCTCACCATGATATTTCTAGTAATACATGTTACAATCTAACTGAAATAATCCTTTTATCGTTTACACCTTATTCTATTTACAAACTTTTATCTCCCATTAAATCTCATTCAACTCCTCTTGATGGTTTCCCTTCTACTCTGCTGAAAAATATTTCTTCCTTAATTGCTGATGCTCTATTCTGCTTATTCCGTTCTATCTTAATTACTTCAAATTTTCCCTTAGAATGGAAAAAGCTATAGTTGTACTTATCTACAAATCAAGAATATTTCTCCGCGACTTTGCTATTCTATATCTCTTCTCTCACATTGTTCACTAATTGCGAGTTTCTTAAGTAATAGGAAACAACGAGTTAAAATCAACTCACTACTTTCAGACTGGCTGTATATTAAAAAAGGTGTTCCGCAAGGAACCATTCTTGGACCTCTTCTGTTTATAATCTATGTCAATGATATGAACTTTTATACTAATTGCAATCTTATACAATATGCAGACGATATCTGTATATTTTCCGCCAACAAGTCCTTAGATG
This sequence comes from Hofstenia miamia, assembly GCA_900660155.1. Taxonomy (NCBI): domain Eukaryota; kingdom Metazoa; phylum Xenacoelomorpha; order Acoela; family Hofsteniidae; genus Hofstenia; species Hofstenia miamia. The sequence continues at coordinate 1,571,255 of CABFPE010000010.1, read as the reverse complement.
TTGCAATAAAAAAAGTGGAATCCAACTGCCAGTCACTAAGCCATTAGTTCTCTATGCACAAATTACGCATTAATGCCGAGAAAACGCAATTTTGCATAATGAACCCCTTTTTCAATAATAACTTGCACACAAATAAAAATTTGACTATAAAAAACGCAATTATTTCTGCAAGTGATACTTTCAAATATTTAGGAATAAATTGACTCAAAACTTTCATTTTCCGAGCACATTAAATCTACACAGAAAAAAATTGCTGCTGGCATAAGAACTATTTCTCAGGTTGCTGACCTATTACCTCCTCATGCAATAATTCAGCTCTTCCATGCATTTGTTATGCGCCACCTAAATTACGGGAGTGGACTATTTTCAAATTTGAAGAGATCAATATTTAATAAACTTCAGCTGCAATATAAATGGGCTTGAAATGTTTGTAAAAGAAATTCTAGTAACACCAAAAATTATATTTTGGAAACGTGTCCTTCTCCTCAACAATTAATACAAATCAATATTGCTACATTATTTTTCAAAGCTGCTAACGAAATTCCGCCTTATGATAAGATAAATCTCCCTGAATTCAGGAAAACTTTCAATACACGATCTAAGAAATATGTTGTCACTGGGTTCAGACGTAAAGTCAAAGAAAACTCATTTTTAAACGTAGCAACAGGGCAATGGAATAATCTAAATAACGTTTTATTCTTAAGCAAAAATTCATCTCAGGAAGATCTTGGACAGGGTACAAATTCTATAATAGCAATTACTAGAATGTAGACTTATTCTTAGCCTGTTTAGCAATGTATAGGTTTGTAAATAGTATGATTTTGTTTTATTTTTCTAATGACGTTATTTTGAGAAGCCATCAGTTTATATTAATTGCTTTACCTTCTCTTTATAAAGATTGTCTTATCTTATCTTATCTTAATATTCGAAAGAATAGTTGTCAGACCTATTTATCCTGTCATTCGTCCTCTAATTTCTCCACATCAATTTGGATTACTTCGTCGTAAAACCAACAAATTTATCTTTACTTAAATTCCTTGATTCAGCATATTATCACTATGATTGAAGTGTACCCCATTATACTATTTATTTCGATTTTAAAAAAAGCATTTGATAAGGTCTCTCACTCTACATTATTATCTAAATTATCTAATTTTGGATTTGACTCTTCTTTTTTATCACTAATTGCTGGTTATCTTTCTTGCCGAACTCAATATGTTCGCATCAATTCAGGTCATCAGAGCTGTCTGTAACTTCCGAAGTTTTATTTTAGGTCCTTTATTTTTCCTTATCTTTATAAATGATTTTGTACCTTCTCAATCTCTTCAAACAAATTGTATGCTATATGTTGATGATACTAGAATTTTTTCTACTTCTCTCAAATGTCTTCAATCTTTTTGTGAATATGCTTCAGATTGGTCACAATCAAATAATCTACCCAAATCTGAAGAGCTTTTTATTACCTCCTCTCGTTTATCTTCAGTTTCAATAGAAAATTTCATTATTCCTATAAAATCTGAAGGTAAAGATGTCGGTATCATTATTTCCAAATCATTAACCTGGACTCCACACATTTTTTCTAAAATTAAATAATTATCATCTAAATTTTTCTTGCTTAGAACAAATGTGCCAATTTCTACATCTTCTCACACTAAGTTCATTATCTTTAATTCTTACTGTTTATCTTCTCTGTTATATGGATCTCAATGTTGGCAGGTAAATGCTTCTTTAGCAGTACTGATAGATCGTATTATGTACGGTGCTCTCCGTTGAATTTTTCGCTCTACGACTTTCCCCTGAAATATCAACTTCGTCTAATAATTTCTTCTCATGTATCATATCTCTTGCTAATTTTATCATAACAAATTCTAATCAAGACGGTACTTCCACAAAAAAGTCAAATCTGCACTATTCATTTTCTGCCTTATACAACTAGTTATGAAATTATTAAGTCAATCAATAAGCTTAAAACCAACAAATCAAGCGGTCCATCAAGCATTCCCTCATGGGCCCTTAAAATTACTGCAGACATCATTGCAAATCCATTAAATTTTATCTTTAATGAATGCATAAAACTAAATTACTTCCCGGATAATTTAAAACTTGCTCACATTACTCCTATTTTTAAGAAAAACGACCCATCAATTGCCACTAATTATCGGCCAATCTCAATTACTTCTCCAATAAGCAAAATATTCGAAAGAATATTACATAATCAAATAACTGAACATTTAAATAAATATAATTTATTATCAAACACGCAATTTGGTTTTCGCAAAAATTTCTCAACAACTGATGCACTATTAAACGCTACTGAAACTTGGAGAGCATCACTTGATTCTAATAAATTTGTAGCTATAGCTTGTTTAGATCTTTCAAAAGCCTTTGATTCGATTAATCATAACATTCTAATTGAAAAACTATCTTACTTAGGATTTTCTAGTAATAGTAAACAATTGATAACTAGTTACCTCAGTCAAAGATTCCAAAGAGTTAAATTAAATGATATTTTTTCAGAATGGTTACCGGTTTGCAATGGGGTGCCTCAAGGTACGATTCTAGGTCCTCTTCTTTTTAGTATTTATGTAAATGACATGCATTCTATAATTAATTGCAATTTAATCCAATATGCCGATGACACTTGCATTTTCAGCGATAATTCATCAATGCAACTAGCAGCAGAATCTATAGAATTGAATTGTAACAAATTGTCAAAATACTTTTGCATGCACAAGTTGAATATTAATGAAGCTAAAACAGAATTTTGTATTTTGCCGCCGAATAAAAACAATTACGATGTTTCTGCAGTGACTTTATGTGTAAATAATATTAATGTTCCTATTGTGGACACTTTCAAGTACCTAGGAGTAACAATTGATTCAAAGCTAAAATTCAACTCTCACATCAATCTGATAGTTAGAAAATTAGCTATAGGTATAAAAAGTATGACACTAGTAGTTAGGCAATTACCACCTTGTGCCATAATTCAATTCTTCCATGCTTTCATCATGAGTCACCTTAATTACGCAAACATTTTATTTACTGATCTAAACGAAGTGCTTTATAAAAAACTTAATGTTCAATTAAGATGGGCATTAAATATCACAACGAAAAACTCATCGCAAACCAAACAGTACATTTCTAGGTCAATTCTTTTTCCAAAACAACTAGTTATGTTAAATACCCTTCTGACATTCTTCAAACTAATCAGAAACCTACCACCTTATAATACGATTAAAATACCGGGATTTATTCATAAACAGAATTCAAGATCAAAGCTTTTCACATGCGTTAAGTATAAGAAGAACGTTTTAAAGAAATCCTTCATTAATGTCGCCATTCGAACCTGGAATTCGCTACCTAAAGAAATTAAAAATATTGAAAAATTGAAACCTTTTAAAAAGCATTTAAAAATCTTCCTTAAGCAAAAATATATTTCTGGAAAATCATGGCTAGGATACAAATTTTATAACAATGACTATACTATAACTCGTTATTAAAATAGTACTATAGTAATTTATCCATAGCCTGCAAGATTTCTTTTGTAATTTATGTGAATTGTATATATGTGTTTTTGTGAATTTAATGACGCTATTCAAATAAATTATCAGTTATTTAATTGTTAACATTTATTTGAATAAAAATTCTCTTATCTTATCTTATCTTATCTTAATGTCAAGTCTGCACTCTGCCCTCTTAATTTTGTAAATGCTATATTTTTTCTTTTCCCCAATACTGCTATAGTGCATACAGACTAATTAATCTGGTTTTTGTAATTTAAATTGATCACAATATTCAAGGAAAGTTATCCTGACGTATCATACTCATTAAATTTTTGTGGAATCCAGACCTTGTTGCAGGCATAATATGATCAATTTCCAACTTATTTATTTTTCTTACAAATCAATTTCGTGATTTCCCTTTTAAGTAAGTTACTATTCCTGTCGATGAGAAGGTGGCAGGTTTATGAATTGCATTGAAGAAAATTGCCTTAGTTTCCAGTTACCATTCAATGATACACATTCTAAATTCCACCAAGAACAGTTAGCCCTGTTTAGTTCCTGCTCTATGTTGTTGTGCAGTGAGTGAATTTAGGCACTCATTAACACCGCACTAATCCAATGCCGATTCTCTATATCTAATTCAGTCTGTAAATTACAAATTATCGGTTGAAAGTTTTATCTAAGCTATTGAAACTAATCCGTGAAAGAGAATAAGTAATTACTAATGTTGAATTTTCATCAGGAAATCTAAATGTAGAAGAGCATAAGTGTATTTCGCTGAAATTGAAAGGTAAACATTAAATTTTAAAATCTTGATAAGACAAGATATTCTATATTTTGAGATTTTATTACAATTTGGAAAACTGATATATCTCAAAATAGCGTCGATAAATGTACAAATTAAAATAATTCATGTGATATGTACAAGAAAATTTTTTTCAGGTTATGTATATTATTGTCTTGTTGTAGTATAATCAATATAAAATTTGTTACCCATCCAAGATTTGCCACATATGAATTTTTGTTTTAGAATTCATTCCATAACACGTTTACAAAAGTGTTTTAAGTTTTAATACTCTCTACTCTCTTGATAATTAATTATATCTTTAGGATATTCATTCAATTGTCTCTACTTTATATATAAAAGAATGTTGTTTAATTTTATATTTATAATTGGCTGTAGTAAATCTTTTTGTTCTTTCATTGAACTTGTTTGACAATTCTGAGATTGTTATGTAAGTATAGATTGGAAGTAACTTCCCAATTTTATAAAATTTAGTGTTTAGGACATGGGATTGACTTAGAAATGCATATTTTCAAAGAACTAGAATTTCTCTTACAAACATTAATGACCCATTTCTATTGATTTCACGTTTAATTAGTTCTAAACTTATGTTTGCAAACATAATACTACTGTGATTAAAATGGCTAATTACCAATGAATAGAGAAGTTGCATAATTGCATTTTCTGGTAGTTGGTTTAAAACATGGATTGTAGTTTCTATGTTAATAGCAATTTGCTTTTGTAGTGATTCAATATGTTAATTAAATACCAAATTTGATTCAACTGTAACCTCTAGGTATTGAAAGGATAAAATTTTGGTATTTTTTACCATCAGAAAAATTTTTGGACGACCTTTTTCAGCATTATACATACTAAGTAAACAAAAGTTTTTAGCATTAATTCGTAATTTATGCATTGAAAATTAATTGCATCATGATTGATAACTCAATTCAATTTGATTTATTGCCTCATCATCAGACAGGTATCATCAGCATATTGGATAAGATTTTTCTTAGTATGATATAGATTTAAGCTAAGCAATATTTTCTCTAGAATGGTCACGGATGAACATCGATTCTTTCATTGTTTTAATGATATCACTAGGAATTTGTATAGCAATAATACAATGATTCTTTTCAATAAAAACTATAGTTATCTTTCTTATCTGTAGTGATGATATGCTCAAAAAGTGTGCTAGACGGTAACTCGTTTTTTATTTTAATAACAAAATCATTGAGGTAATTTATTGAAGGGTAGTAAGACATATTTAGTAATTGCTTTCTAAATCTAGAACTTTTATTTGGGTTGTTTAATTCGATTCATAGGCTTTCGAATATTGAATCTAAAGATGAAAAGTCATTTCCTAACTTGGGTCAGTAAATTTTTCGAATAAGAAGAACACCATCACCACCTAAAGTTTTGCATAATAAATTGCTAGACGTTCCATAGTTATGAAAAAGTTTGCATATTCTCCTATTAAATATTTACATGTTGTTGGAATCAGTCTCTTAGCCAAAATTCAGTTATGCTAATTGTTGCGGCACATCTTAACCTCTTTAGATCAAGACTTTTTAAAACTGCTCAAATAAGGTTTTCTACCTTTGGTATTTGAAATAAATATGTTAAAACTAAGAGAACTTAATATTGGAAAAAATTTTCAATTTCTGAAAGTAGTTGAGAAATTTGAAATTGTAGGTCTCATACGACCCATTTGGTCTGAAGCAATGCTTTATCACAAATTCATTCCTATATTTATATGTTTGCTACATTTCTGTTACAAAGATATATCTTTATGTATGAGACTGATATTCAACATTATAATTGAAAAAGTTAATATTAATTATTAATAATGCTAATAAAGGAAATTAATTACAATGTACAATACATAACTACATGTGTAAGTCTATGAGAGTAAGCAAGAAAAAATGTGATAACATAAAGATTTCTATACAATAAGGGAATTATGTTTAGAAATATGACACTATTGCGTGTTTTAGTCGAGAAAACAGATTATGGGTTTAACACAATATTGAAGTTTTTCTATTTTCTTTTTCCGCTTGATAACCAATGATAGTGATTCCAACATCACATTTTCGTGAAGGTGATTTCTTGTCAGTAGGCTTACTTGTATTGTTCATGCCGAATATGTGCGTGAAGTAAGGGATCCAATGAAAACAAAGCCAACCGTCTTCTAAAATGCAGAAGAAAAAATAAGGCTTTCAGTGTAGTGCCAAGGACTCCAAATGTAATTTCCAATCATGCTTTCATCATATTGTTCCTTGTAGCGCCTATCATATGATTTGATATCCTAATGAAATCATTTACCCTATTCCTCAGAATAATACACATGCTATTTTTAGAGTAATCAATATGACTGTGAAGGATTTGCCATTTAAGAGACTTTCAGCAGTCAATTTTGTGGTATGCATCAACCAAATTCTCCACAACTCTTTGTAAATTTCAGCTTTGTGATTTCCTAGTAATCCACAAAAACAACCACAAAACTTGTCTAAGCAGTGTGCCCAGAGGGTGTGCGATTTGAAGCAAATATTTTTTATTTGAAAAGGCGTCTCACTGCTGGACCAACAAACACACCTGCCTTAATCTTTGTCATCAAGACTTTTGGAAACAAGTTCTGGGTGTAATGAAAAAAAATTTACTAAATGGTTATGTTTATTGGCTAAATTCTGAAGTTTTACATGCACATAATTTGTGTTTTTATTATTAGTAAGTTTTTAAATATATTCTTCATAGTTAAAACGTGTCCAGGGTTACTTTTGATTCTTTGAGTAACTAAGAGTATGTAGAGACAAGTTTGTATACTCAAAGTATTTTTATATTTTAAGCAGCATAATTTATATATATATAT
>CABFPE010000010.1:1460066-1563987 GCA_900660155.1 Hofstenia miamia | reverse complement strand
ATATATATATATATATATATATATATATATAGGTATATCGGTAGCCTGAGCATTGTATAATTACATATTTAAATATAAATAGAAAGTTTCTGATCTTTGATATTTCTGGTGGAGTTAATTGTGGCAGCCTTTCAGCTGCAGTCCACGATGTATGCAGTGTCTGACATTGTTGTGTTGCCGGGAGAGTGCTAGGGTATTTGCTAAAACAAACCTCACTTTCAACAACAACGATGAAGATGTTTTTACTATGAAAACGCTTCTTGAAGCAAATTGTTTGTCCTTCTGCTAACAAGGCCATGTGCTCTCAACAAATGCTCACATATGTAACGGGTTACCCAAGATTGGTGAAGGGCTGGCAGGTTTTTGGGTCTTGCAGTTTATTAAAGAGGAATGTCTGCTAAGAGAAAGGAATCAAGAAACTTGTTCTTGAAAACTTTCTTCAAATTTGGAAAGAAGGTTTGTTGGGTTTTTTTCTGCAGTCACCAATAGCAGCTTTTTGTGCTTCGCACTTAAGTGTACTAGTTAACTAGTTGGCTGCAAATGAAACTCATTCGGCGATTTCCTTATGTGCAGAAAAGCATTATTATTGAGACTAACAAGCACTTTGGGTACTGAAATACAAAACTTTTAGTGGTGATGGATGATGACACAAATGAGGAGATTTCATTGGTTCACTGGCAACAGCGCCTGTCATCAATTTTCTCCTTCCTGTGCTCTCTAGTGGTGAATATTAACATTGGCTAGGTTGTTTGGGTTTCATAAGATATGGGAATTTATAAGCAACTTTTTTCCAACATTTTTTAGGAAAGTACACAAACAGATGAGTCATTCTAAACAGTTTTTTCTTATTGAAGTTAACAGATAAGACTGTATAGTGACCTTCAAGTAGTCAAAGCCATGAAACTGCAAAAATTTAGAGTGTCATGAAATTTTCAAACATTCCTAAATATTGACGTCTACGAAAATGTTCTATGAAGAACTAAAACGGGACTTATAATAATTAATTTCGTAGGTCAGCTACCAATGAAGACAGCCTAATTAGTTATTTGAAATTCAACCTTCAACTGGATATAAATCAAGCGTTTTAATGTTTTCCGCTTTAGTTTCTTCTTTGCTTCAACTAAATGGTTGATTAATTTGTCTTGCTTTTTGGGTATGTTTATACATATAAATGTGATTATTTTGAAAAATCAATACGTCGAGGAAATGAAGCGATATCTCGCTGTACAAGAATGTGGAAAAATGCTCTATCAATTCTAAGATCATAGCATACAAAAACTAAAAAGAATTTCCCAATTTTGATGTTTTTTGGGTACAAGCTAAATGAATTAATTAATGAAATTTCCATGAAGTCATTACACTAGGGTTTTTAACCATGGTATCACTATAAAAAAACTTGCAATCACTCTAAAGCAAAATTTTTAAGCTGATTTCTTTTGGGGTAACAATGCTATCCCAAACTTAGACTATTGATGTTTTTTTTAATCTTGATAAGCAAAATTAGGACGACTCTCATATTAAGCACACAAGAAAAATTATTTAAAAAATGTTTAAACGTCACAAAATATAAGGCTCGTCCTATTTGATTTGAGCTCAAAATCCTATTCTAGTTGTTTTGGGGTAACAGAAATACGCCAAACTTAGTTTAAACGTCAAGGAGAACAAATCAGGAATATCCATCCCGTATACGTCCAATTGCAACATATCATACAAAATCAATGCAATCAAAGCCTTATTTAATAGGGCAAAAATGATATAACAAATTACAACATCTAGCGTCTGCAGCCATCAAAATTTAAACATTTTAGAGAGTAACGGTTATCCTATCCTCACAAGTTGATCAAGAAATATTCTATTGCATTATTTTCAAATGACATCACATTTCCGAAAAAAAGCATTGATGAAACCAATAGAAAACCTATATAGAAAACTAATTAACAAATTTAAAGAAAAAAATTAGAAGAATGAATGCCAAATTAAAAAGAACAAAGATCATTCCAATATTTACAAAACGAAAGATATGTTTTAAAATAATGTTCAAATCCTAAAAAAATAGTTTCCTTCTTAGATAAGACACTCTTTATTCAGAAAAATATTAACAATTAGAAACTAGTAATTTATCTGAATAGTGTCATCAAATAGACAAACATTATACAGATACATACAATAGAATAAAACTATATATACAATAAATCCACCAAGGTAGGGATAAATTACTATGAGGATGTCAAGGACAAAATATGCTATAATCATTATTGTAGAATTTGTATCCTAACCATAATTTGCCCGAAATATACCCTTGCTTAAGGAAAATTATATTGTGATTCTTAAAAGCTTGAAGTTTTTCAATGTTCTTTATCTCTTTAGGTAGTGAGTTCCAAGTTCGTATAGCGGTATTAATGAATGATTGCTTCAAAACTTTTTCTCTGCATTTTGCGCAAGTAAAGTGCTTTGATCTGGAATTCTGCTTATGAATAAAACAAGGCATTGAACTATTATGATAAGAAGGTAATTTCTTGAGATTAAAAAACGTTAACATCGTGTTCAATATGATTAGCTGTATTGGGAGACGAATAGACCTAGAAATAAATTGTTTAGTTCGGGTCGAATTTTTCTTTGAAGCATTCGGAGCCTTTTTTATTTTGATATCGAGCTTTTTTTAATGAACAACTTTTAGATCAGTAAATAATATACTTGCATAACTTAGGAGACTCATAATACATGAATGAAAAAATTGAATTATGGCATCTACGATTGTCCCCTGAGTTACGCGATTTCCTAATAGGTAGCCAATCAGAAAATACATCACTTACTTTGATATAAATATATATATATATATATATATATATATATATATATCTATATATATATGTATATAGATATATACATGTACATGTATTTCTTGCAAAACACAATTTTGATTTTTTCTATACATATATTCTTTGCATAACTATAATCAGTTTTTCATTTATCATTGAATTTAAATTTTGAACGTTTCAGTTTGTTTTGTTAACTACTGTTTGTACGATAGTTAAAATATATATAAAACTAAGGGTAGCATTATCAATCCTTATGGTTTACATTGCGATGGCACTTAACATCACTTAGCATGGAATAATTGTAAATGAATACATTCCAAAAATGTTCTGCTAAGACCAAACATATTTACTCCTCTAGTAAGATATGTCAAAATTCAACTGACATTTGCGTTTGATGGTGTTTGCAATCGAAAATGTTTCAAATTTATTTTGAGTGGCTCCTCAAATATTTGTATGAAGTTTCTTAAATTTTCAAGTGCAAGTCCGCCAGTTCACAAAAAACGTCTGTTAATATTATTACTAGATAATTTCATTAGAAGCTGAAACAAAATCACAAAATCAAAAATAGAAAAATCAATTTATAGGCAAAGTTAATGAGATTCCAATGAGATAAATTTAAGTGTTATTCTAGTTGAAACAATGTAGCCTGCTGAAGCAATAAAACTATCTGAAACTTTAGATTCTCATGGGATTTTTCCCAAATATATAATAAAATATTCTCGGCTTATCAAATGAAACAAGAAATATTTTTTCATTTCGGCGGATAAGCACCCGGTATTTTTACCGGCCTTCATGAAATTCGAATGCCAACCCGGATGGACGGTTCCATTTCGCCTTTCCACCATGGAATGGTTTGTATAGAAAAATATGTCTGAATGACCAGCTTGCTATTGCGCAATTGTACACCCAAATGTAGAGAATGCTATATATTCATAAACAATTTGTTGAAATTGCATTTTTGAAATTTTACAGTTGTATGTTCTAAGATTCAATTTAAGTTTTTCAATTTCAGTGCATGAATGTTATGATACGTTTCTAACGTAGCCAAATTTGAATTAGCAAATTGAAACATTGAATAATTTTATTTGGATAGGATTACAAAGTGTGATTAAAATGGGCCGCATTGACATTAAGTAAAATCTGCCTGGGTGGCCTGAGCCGAGCTTAGCCCCAAGTTCTCTGCCCATATTCATGTTTATGTTTAAAAGGAAGGCAAATCACTATTTACTTTGACTAAGTGTGACATGGCAATATTTATTAATAAAAATACTGATATAAGCTTCTTTGATTACTGTGAGCAACTGTCTTTGCAAATGATTTTGGATCGTTGTTATCAACTTACTCATTGTTTTTTTGGCCTGTTAATTTTTTGAAATTCTAATTTTGTATTGTAATTGTATTTCTGCATAATTATTCTCTATTTTATTGTACTATTATAAGTAAATATAGTGTTATATTATGCAACACTATACAATCATAATATTACTTATCCCAAGAGTAAGGTCATATTTAAAATAAAAGCACTAAATCAAACTCAAGTATCATCTAATGAAAATAAATTTGAATTTCAGTAAAATATTGCTGTCAAAATATTTAATAAACTGGAATAATTGTCACTTAAAAGCCAAAAATATCAAAGCAAGCTGGGAATTGATTTTAGAGAAAATCTACTCCCACGTCGTAACGAGTTTAAACCACTAACAAATTTAAAATAATTTAATGGAATTCTCGCGATGTCAATTAAAATTAATTTAAAATGCTGTTTTCTGAATTAGCTGCTTATATGAAGTTCAAGCGGAATCAAATGTTTATTTACGCAGTCAGTTCAATATCCGCTATAACATTAAACTGCAGAAGGTATGGATGTTAGAGTACCGTATGCTAACTTTCTACAGGAAGTAATCACATTTAGTAAACAAACGATTTAACATTCCAACGGCTAAGTGTATGAATATGTGAAAATACAAAGTTTGTATGCTTCAATTGCTAGTTGTATATTAAGGATTGCCTAACAGACCTATATTTAGGACATTTTAAATCCATTTTCGGTAACATCCGCAACTATAAAGGTATTTGAACATTTCCGAGGGAATAAACGAATGAATGTTTACTAAGGTGTCTCAGAAATCATGATTAAAATCGGACCCAGTCCAACTTTGCAACTTTTATGTGTAGAACATGAATCTGGCTTCCATTTTATAGTTTATTTAAAAAAACTTTTGAAATTTAATTTTTTTTGCTTTAAATTTCCTTTTATGTTAGAAAAATATACATTTTCACAAACGGCATTAATTTTCATATGGTATTACAAAACAAGTTTGGCTATGGTATGGGTAAACCTGCATGTAAGCACAAAAACATTCAGGCAATCAATTCAGTAACACTTAAGAAATGTAAATGTGCTTTGAATTAATGGAAAAAATTTGACTCATGATTTGGATTTCTGTGGTTTAGAAATTATAGTGCTTATCTGGTCTATCAATTTGCATATAAGTTAAATAATTAACTAAACAGTTAGAAAGTACTATAATGTAATTTTTCCTTTTCTGAACGATGGTTTATATTTGAACAAACCAAACTTAATCATTTTTTGATGTTTTTATAAATCAACCAAAAAGAAAGGCGAATCAAATACAAGAACTTATCACTTCAATTATTGCAAATATTTCTGTTCATCTCAGATGTTTTAGAGAAATATAAAGTTCTATAGAAGCTAAATCACGGAAAATGGAAGCAGATTAGGATAATGCTTGTCAACCTTATGGTCAGAGGCGAACCCAGAGCACAAATGCTTCCATTCCTGATGAAACATATGTTCATAACAATCATAGTACATATATATATATATATAAATATATATATACATATATATATATATATATATATATATATTAAGCATTTATTCTACTCTATCTGCAGAAGTAAGCAATATTTTATTGATATTGCAATTATTGTAATAATTGGAAATTGATTATTTTATTGAATACTGTAATTGTTTATGAAGTTGAAAGATTAGACATCTGAAATCTTTTATTTGCAAATGAAACCATATCAAAAATATGATTTAAAGAAACCAAGAGAAATATGGCGTTTTATTGCTTATTTGATTTAAAATCCCAAATATTTTAATACTAGATTGAGCATCACAAGTCTTGTAGAATATTTTATTCTTCTAATATAATTTGAAAAAGAGTAGAAAAAGAAGAACGTGTCTCTGACCTGATCATTCAACATATATCACTTTACATTGAGAGTTTCATTGGCCCTTGTCTTAATTCTGAAGTGACAATGTAGAGCAGTGAACAAGGAAAACATATCACTATAAAACTGACTTTATAAGATTAAGTTTGGAAAATGTTGCTTTGTGTCATAATTGTATAAATGGAAGAGTTGTTTGAATAGCATGAACAGTCTTACTCTTTTAAAATAATGTAATGCAATAGCATCAACAGGCACTACAAGAAGGATATAATGTGCGCAAAATATGCATCATTCAGGGGGCTCAAGATCTTAGCTTTGGAGTGCATGCAGCCCTCTTTCACCCCTCTGGTTTTACCCCTGTGTTAAATAGGGACGTGACGTCCCTCCTACACGGATTTTCGTGAATCACAAAATATGTAAGCTCAAAGTGATGCCAATTAAAAGACAGTTCTTTCTCAAATTAACAATATGGTAGTCAAACTTTCCTATTTGCTTATTTGAATTATAGATAAACTGCTCCACTGGTCTTCGGCTGGGCAGGTTCCTGGAAAATACAATAATAATAGATTGTAAATTATTGCAAAATTTGAACGTTATCGTAACACAACAAAACAAATTTCCGTTAAATAGATTTAAAATAGAGTTAATCTTTTGTTTTCAAGTTCAATTCTGAATTGTTTTCCATGAAAATTAGTCTGTAGCAGAGTTAGAATTGGGCCGATTTCTTAGGCCCAAGCCCGGCCCATTTCAAAACACTAATTATTCGTCACAAGCCCGGCCCTGCCTAAATTATTGTTCTTTTACGGCACTGATAGTTTCTTTTGACTCCTAAAAGCCTATAGGCACTACACTATTTGCATTGTTAATCTTATAAAATAAACTTGTTGTACAAAGCCATAGGCCTGGGGGCTAGGGAGTTCAACCTTCCCTGAAGCAGATGTAAGCCCCTAGTATAAATAATTGCATTTGGTTACCAAATAGTATTGAATATATAGTTTCAAAAATGTTACTAAAATTTTCGAAATTATTTTAAATTGGTGCATAGATTAAGCTCAAATTGCTCGGGGTTTTTTTCAATTTTTGTTGGTTTTTTATTAAAAATGTTAAACGCTTTCATCTCACAAAATAATAAAATTTCAAAAGTCAAAGTGCACAATGTAAATGAGGTGTGTCTCCTCTTTTTTATCAATTTAACTGCTTATATTGTAATCTCTTGCTTAGACTTTTATGGAAGCACATAAAAATGTTGCCATTTATAGTATGGTAATGTTAAGTGAGATAATAGCGATTGTTGGCATAACTAAAAACGATTTATCAATATGTGTAATTTCCAGATATTTAATTATTAATTGGAAATGGCATGGCAAAACGTAAATGGTAATTTTGCACCGAAATCAATGATTGCAATTTGCCGTTTGTAGGTAAACAAATCTTAAGAAAGGGGAACCACAACAAGAGCATTTATGTTTTGCTACTCTTTTATCCAGATTTCCTAAAAATTAGTTTTATCTGAAAATGAAATTTGTGTTTATCTTAATCTTTATATAAATTTGTATACGTTCTATAAAATTACTGGAGTTTCACTAAAAAATTTTGAAAACTTTTTTACACGAATTTCATTTAAAATGTTGATAATTTATTTTATTACAACAATTTATGTTTTAAGGCAAATCATAATATCTTGCGTATCCATTATAATAAGACATTGTAAATATAGAAAAAATCCTTGTATTTTTGTTTATTAATCTTGCAACAAGGCGCTAAGCATATTCAGGTGGCCTGAATATCAGAAAATGAAAATTATTGGCATTTAGAGTAATTATAGTAATAATACTATTATTTGAAGGAACCACCCTTTAGAATATTGCAACCCCTTGCTGAGTACTATGCCCTAAACTCAAGATATCATGTATTCACGTTTCATAGTTTTTTCCTACCGCCGTCACTAATTTAGTAATATAAGTAATACCACAACTAATATTACCAGGATTGCAATCGTACTTCTTATCATTTTGAGAACATATAAGTTCTTATATATTCAATTACTAAAATTTTCTGCCAGCTTACACGAACTTACATTCCCACACAGTAGGTGGGGCGCTATACATACTCAGGTGGCTTGAATACCAGAACATATAAACATTGGTATTTAGAGTCATTATAATATTAATACAACTGTTTTTTTCAAGTAATCATCCTTTAAAAATTATAACAACTTGCATCAGCACACAGTAGGTGGGAGTTTGCAGAAACGCTCTTTGCTTTTAGCAGACAAAATTTTGATGTTAAAAGTAATGCACCAGCCAACAATGCAGGATTTATTAAATTTAAAGAGAATGTTTTTGTCATTTGCAGAGTTAAAGTTTTCAAGAGATTTTTTCTTGTATTTCAATTACTAATTAAAACATTAGGCCCAAACCCGATCCAAATTATAATGTCGAAAATCCGGTCCAAAACCAATCCAAGCCCGGCTCAGCCCGACCCAACTTTAGGCCCAACCCAATCCAAATCTGGTCTGTAGTCAGCCCAACTAAAGTTACGTACACTTCAAAAGCACAAAATTGCTATATCGATCAGAAATTGAAACAAAATAAACAATGCAACTCTTATAAATATCATTTTCAAAGAAAAGAATCTATGTACCCACTTCAATAAATATACGTTTTTTTGTGAAGTGATCCACAAAAGATATTTTACTTTCAAGTTAGATTAATAAAATTTACGCTCATATTTTTACCATTTTGTTTATTCCAAACAATTTTGGCAATTAGTCTAAAACTGTAGAGCCATTCAATTTTAGTGACCGTATAGAATTATGTTGCACGATAGGATTCATTTAAGTCTCTTCTTCTTTGGTGTGGGAAACGCAAGAAATCTATTCATACCATGGATGAAAGTCGGTTGGTTGTGCACGAATAGTTGAGCGCCTTTGGTTACACGTCTGGTTTTGGTAGAGTAGGCAGTTAGGAGACATGGAATTTGAGGAGTTAAATTTAACCTTCACATACAAAAAATACTTAAATAATTGTTAATTGCTAAAACAAAATTTAACTTTATATTTGAAGTACACACTATATAAATAACTGCACCCAATTCAGAATTGTGGACTTCCCAATTTGAAATCTTGTATTTAGAGTTGCAGTCTTACGTTCATTTGAACATTCTGTTTTCATCAACAAGAAATGTAAGTGGATCTGAATTTTAAGCCGCGCGCAGCTCTAATTCACAAGAGCTAGACATAAATCCAGATTATTCCCACTAACGTATTGTTCTCAGATATTTTATATAAACTAAAGCATTTCTGAAATTGTTAATACAAGCCCACCAAATGCATCTAGGCTTAATTGATTAAATACCTGCACAAGCCTATCGTCTCAGTAAAAATCCAAACCTAGGACAAGATCAGCCTAATCAATGAGGGTCCATGTTAAATTAAATCCATGCTATCAACAATTATTTGAAAGATATGTGGACAAGTGTATATTTAAGCACTAGCAAGAACGAAATGTGGAATTAAGATGGATGGTTTGCAGATATCTATGCTGCGAATGGGAGCTGGATTGATATGGAACCAATACCCATTTCAATTCTTGTTCAAATCCAAAATAGAATCACTCTAGTTCGATTTCAATACATGATGCAGATAAATATTTGATTCTTCAATATAACTTTGGTATCAACTTCGAGTAACTGAGACATAGTTCCTAAATGTAGGATATTTTAGTGAATGAAGAATTTTACATCGGAGAGACGCGAACACATTTTGCAATACTAATTTACGAAAATCTTTGTATCAATTAAAGTCCGAAGTATAACGACCAGTAGCATAGACAGAATAAAAAATCCGGAGGGGCAGAATCATTTCCTGGAGGGGCAATAAATTGATTCAATTAAAATTTTGAAAAAAAGCGCAGTACATTATTCAGTTTTGTAAATATTTATTATATATATATATATATATATATATATAAAGCTCTGAATTGCATATTTTAGATAATAAATTTAACGTGTACCGGAATTCTTGTTAATTGCATATTATATTTGATATGAAAGTTATTTAAATATGGCCATTGACCATTTATTTATCTTTTAACTAATGAATATTAATAGTGATAGGTTCATTCTGCTCCAAAAATACGGGGGGCTAGGCTTTGCTTTTGGGGGGGGGGATTTGTCCCCCTGTAGCTACGCCATTGATACCGACATCGCAACATTAATTAAAATAGAAAATAAATTTTGAAATATTGTTAAGTAACAATAATGTGATAATTGCTGAATGGATATCAGGGGCATATTCAGGATTGTCTGACGAGATGGACATCTCAGCTCTGATCAACTTGAGTGACCCCCACGGACTCCCGAGAAATATTCGAAATATTGAAAAAATAGACCGAAAAATTGCATCTCGCCAGCTTAGTTATTAATATTTTTGCTTTTTTACAGACAATTTATTGACTTAATTCAATCAAAACCAATATTGCAAACAAGCATTTCCCCCTTGCGTACGCTACTTATCACAATACATCAAGAAAGAAATCAGATCAAAGTTAATGAATAAATAATAAAACTACATTAACATCAATATTTTTAGTGCATGAAGATCGAAATCAGATTTGACTATATCCATTTAGCTTGATCAATTTTATATCATCTTGATTTTATAATTTTGAAAAATCTTGGTAAATCCTTTTGAGTTGTGTACCAGTACTTTATTTTAACTGCTTTCTTTCATTACATATATGAAATGAAATGTGGCATAGCTTGCATAGAGCATCAAAATCATAGACGTGAATAGTAGCATATAATTACTGTATTCTAACTATACGCACGTCAATCGCAAGCATTTTGTTGGATTCAAAAAATTATAGGGTTAACCTGTTTATCCAATGACAAGTTTATCCTCTAAATTGTATTAGTATTATTGTTGGTATTTATCAAATGCCATCTAAAAAAACCAATGTTATTCTGGATCCATGATTGTTTAATCAAGACAAATAAATATTATTTATTAGCATGCTTTTCTGTTTTTTAAAAAGATGTTAATAACGAAGGCTGTCACGTTTGCATTCAGGTTACAGAGTAAAAGAAAAGGGAAAATATAATTCGACGAGAGGATGATGTTAATTTTACACCATTCTTTCTTCTATGAACATCAGGATTAAGAAGGTTGAAATCTATATATATATATATATATTGTAGCAGCAGTCCAGTTCTTAGAAGTGTCAGCCATAGCAAAAGACTTGTCCGAAACTTCCCGAAAACAGCAAAACGTTTAGTGACGTAATTTGTTTACTATTTGAAATTTTGTAATTTGCATGAGGTAGTTCTGCTACCAGCGAATATTTACAATTATTTATACATGTTAAACTTATGGCAAACGTGTAAGCTAAATTTTTACTTACGCTTTCACAAGAAATTTTAGTGTCCCAATATTTTCCAGACATAGACGTTTCATTTTTATCATTAAAGTTATTAAATATAATCGTAGGCTTCTTACTTGTAGTTAGTCCATAATGCTTTAAAAGTTGTTCAAGCCAAATAATTTGACAATCCTGTATTTGAATTTGGACAGTATACTTTGAACCAGTTTTATGCTTTGTTGCAACTAGCATTTTTAACTGATTTTATATCTTCAAAATCCTTTATCGAAATGTCTAAAATAGGTGAACTTCCAAGATTTAAATTGGCCTGGAAATACAGAAAATTCATTGCGTTTCATGTGAGTATTCTATCTCAAAATCAGCATTAATTTTTTCGGTAATATCTTGAATAAGTTTATTTCAAATTGAACAGTTTGGGACCTTTTCAAATGATGCAACTTGCAAGGTCCGACAATTTTACTAAATTTCTTAGAAGCTAATGCATTGTTAAGTGTTGGCGATTCTATCATTTGAACTTTTTTGTTGACTAGGGTCTTTATAAAAATGTTTGAAAGCCGTTTTTTGGGCGCTGTTTCGTTGAATGTACTTTAAAAGCATTTCTGAACTTGTTTAGTGCTTGCTAAATAATGATTAGATAAATTAAATATAAAATATTAATTCGATTTTCAGATTCTTTTACTGAAGAACTTTGAAAATGATCAAGGATTGTATCCTCAATAAATGCAAGAAAACTTTCATCGTCACACCAACGGACTTGAATTACTGAAATGTATTTCAAAAATAACAGTCAGGTGCTATTTACAATATAATTGGTTCTGATTCTGTGTGTTTATTAAAATATATGATTCATGCTTAAATCGCATTTATGTAAGCATTGAACACATTCCAAAGCATGAATTATACATTTAGGTGTACACACTTCAAAGTACTTGATGGAAATTCTTTTCATGTTGAGAATCGAAATATAGATGAAACCCCGCCTATTTGCAACCTGAAAGCTTTCGTTTCAAACGTGTTGTCATTACTAAAGTCACATAGTGAAAAAATAAACCAAAGCGAGCCAAATGTATATTAAGATATTATTTTTTGTCATGAATGCCAGTATATTTCAGAAAATAGTTTTCCCTTAGCATGAGCGCCAGTATATGTACAATTGAAAAACTATAATACGAATTCAACTTTAAAAAAACATGTAAAAAAGTTATTTTAAATTATCAATCTATGATATTTAACATGTCTATGGAAAAATGCATTTACTGCAGGTACCATATAATTCCCATATTTTAAACTGCCACTAATGATAATGGAAAAGTTGGTACTACTGGTGCTCCTGATATTTCCCTTTGTCATATATATATATATATATAATAATAATTCCCACACAATTTGAATCTGAAAGTGATTTAATAAATCGAAACCGGTTAAATATAAAGCTCAGGTCTATTGCTTATATATATATATATAGTGGTGTGCAAAAGTCTGAATACACTTGCATTTTGATTGATTTGAGCAGTTTAAACTGCAAATATTACCAAAATCTAATATCAAACAGGATAAATCTATTAAAAAATCTCTCACAGAGCATGATAATGCAAGAAACTAACAGCATCAGTTAAAATAGTTATTTTGAATGTTGTCCTTTTGCAGCAAGAACTGCTGCTATCTGACCAGGCATAGAACTTATCAAAGCTTTGCAATACTCTGGCACAAACAATACACACATGTAAGTCATTCAATGACTTTGGATTCATGAAAGATACTGCCTGCTTTAATTTGAACCATAATTCTCGATTGGGTTGAGGTCTGGTGATGAGTCACTCCAAGGACTAAGAACAGAGACATTGTTACGAGTGAATCACAGTTTGACCACATTAGCATGGTAGCAAGGCGTACCATCATGTTGATAAATGGTGCAATGACATATTTACATGAACACTGGCAACCTCTCTTTGATTATTTTGAGATATTGAGCGGAACTGACTGTTTCATCAGCTGGTATGAGATGAGGTCCAGCATGACATTGTGCAGATATGACAACCCAGACCATAATTGATGGTGAATGCTTTGCAGTTGGAAGAACATATCAGGGAGTTAGACTTTGATTTGGTGGCCGTCGTATGTAAGACGCATGCTGAGTGATTTGGTAAGTGAGTGTCTCATCGGTGAACAAGATATAACCCACCCTCCCCAACCTATTCTTCTGTCCAATTAGAATATGCTTGACAAAATTTTATTTGATCATGAATATTTTGGGTAGACAGCCTTGTTTACCAGCTGGACAGTATGCTCTTAGTTGAAACAAATAACAGAGGCGCCAGCATATTGTTGCAGTACTGATTTGCACATCTGGTGGAAGCTGGTCCAAAACAAATGAGCTGCTAGCACTTCGCTATTCAGTTGATCTTAATGATGTCCTTCTGGTTCGTCCACTATGGTTTGTCAAAACATTACTGCCTGTAGATGACAACATGTGTCTTACCGATAATGGCCAATTTATTTATTTATTTATTTTTATATATCTGTATTTTTTTAGAATGAACAAATAAGCTTGATAGGCAGCTAACATGATGCGAAGAGTGTGCTCTATTGTACTTAGTCCAGTATCAATACGAATTAAGTTAAATTTTTTATTATATTATTGAAAGTTTAGAAATAAACACGTTGCATCACTGTTTAAAAGATGGTCAGACGATTTCCGTAAAAATACAAGCGAAAAATAATCATCCTGTTTTAAATGAAAAATGTTTCGAAGGACGTATTCCACTTCATCACAAAACATTCAAATGAAACGCTTTGAATTCTTCGAATTAAGGTTACACAAAAATGAGAAAATTCAATAAATTTGTTTTGACCTTGGGAATCTCGCAAAATTGCATCGTTTACTTTCTTTTACTTAGTGGTGACATTTTACTTTGAATCTTTTGTAAACGGAATTATTCCACTACATGTAATTCAAAATAAATGCATAAAATTTAATTAAAAGATAATGCTTTTATGAATTTTTAATTCTGGGAATTTGTTGATTGGTGAATGCTACTGCAAATGTCTCTTTATCGCTTGTCATTGATTAACAATTGAAAAACTAATGTAGAAATTAAAAATTGTGAGATACGGTAATTATTGCAACCTTCCGCGTCTGTATTTAAATGCATGTCAAATTTGAAGGTGGAAGATTTTTATACATTGAGGTTTGTACATATACAATTAAAGGTCGTGTTGATATATAATGCGTGAAGAGGTCTCAATTTTCTTAAATTAATTTATATTATTAAATATTTACTCTGGCACACCCTGTCCCGTCCGCAGTGACAACGCAAATTCAACTCGTCAAATAAATTCAATTATAGTTATAAATTTTTGACACCAAATGAAGGCAGACGAAATGAGTGAATTGCAGATTTAATTAAAAAATATTAGATATTTAATACCGTGCGAAAAATTAAATCAACTTAGTCTACCAAAAACCTGATATCAATGTAACCTGAACTTGTAGCCCTGAAATTTACTCTTCTATTGCTGAGACAAGTATGTTGCAGAGAATTTATAACGAAATGAAAAATTATTTTACCGCATTTAAAGCAATTTTAGAAAATTCATAACAATGCTCATATACTAAAAAGGTTTATTTTTTTAATAGCAGATTTAATTGAATGAAATAATTGAGATTTTACACACTCATTAAAAATTGAAAATTTTAATTAAATACTTGAAATTTTGAAAATATGAAATTAATTACACCCGAAATGGGAGCCTTAAAATTTTTTCAATTACTTGAACTACGCATATTTATATTGCGATTGCTATCCAAGTATTTTGTAGAGATTTATAACTAAGTGACTTTGAATTGATATTTTCAAAATGTGGTTGAACATGCAAGTTCAAATGGTCTATATGTCGTAGGTTCTTAAGTTTTTTATCAATTTGAAAATTCAATTTATCAAGCAAAATAATGAACTTATGCGTCACGGTCAAGAGGTAGTTAAATCTAAATGTATTGATGTTAGTAAAAGTTCTATGGATTATGATTTCCTAGAAAGTTGAACAAATGAATGTTGGAAGCGTAGTTGTAAGGCGATCATCAATCACGAGAAATTCAAGCAGAAACAAACAAATAATGCTATTATAAACAGCGCATATCATAACTGCCAAAATGCATATTGAATCCTAAAAACACAGAGTGGAATTTAAGTAAAAAACAGAATATCTCTATTCTTGCATTAAAAATATATTAGCCATTTATTGTTGAAATTAATGTACTACACTTAGGAATAGGTGAAATCAGAAACTCTCAAACAAATTCATTATTCTTGGATTACCTAATCAATGCTAGATGCAAATTCTGATACACAAAATTTTGTGTAAACCAAAGAGCTTCAAATAGCTAAGAATTTTGAAAAATAGTCCAA
This sequence comes from Hofstenia miamia, assembly GCA_900660155.1. Lineage (NCBI taxonomy): Eukaryota > Metazoa > Xenacoelomorpha > Acoela > Hofsteniidae > Hofstenia > Hofstenia miamia. The sequence continues at coordinate 1,548,180 of CABFPE010000010.1, read as the reverse complement.
AAATTTAACAGTTAGTGACAAAGATAAGAATCTCAAAAAATATAGTGAATATCGACAATTTCAACAGTATGTAAATGTCATGGAGTAGAGTTATCAATCAGTGTTGTCATTGTGCGGGAAGTTCTAAACACAGACCCCCGCAAACATCAAATTTCTAAGCCTGTGCAAATAACTGTGCAATAATTAACTCAAGAATTAAGCGAATCATTTTGGAATAGAAAACCCATATACATCACCAAATATGAGAATTTCCTTTTCGCTAATTATTATGCAAATTTCTCATTATAGCGATCCTGCATGTAACACTTGCGTCTAAGTTAAGCTAAAAAATACTATTTTTAGCATTTGCTACACTTTTGAATTCCTTTTAAATAATTTCTTAAATTGGATGAACTTTTAATTGATTACTAGTATTTTTTTTAATCAGTTTATAATTTATTTTGATGATATGGTGATAAAATTATGTTTCCAGTGCATTTTAGCTGATCAATTTTATAGAATGCAACTTGATTATCTGACGATATTACAATGGATAGGCCTTTTCAAATATCAATTTTGCAATTTCATAATATTTTAATGTATTAGGCATTGGTCTATGCAAACAAACTTGTTAGAAACTTTTACTTGAAGTCTAATTTTTTGCTATATAGAGTGTATATGAGACTTGTCAGATGACCACTGCATTCATTAATTTCAAAATTTTTTAGTTTTGTAATCTTTAAATTAAGTCCTGTACTATCTTGAAAAACACTGAAGCATAAAAGACGAAAATGTGCTGAAAACACATTTGAACAAACTTCTGAATGCTATCATTGAAGACAGATCTGGCAGTCTGTTTTTTTGTTAGAGTTATTTATCCTTCACTGTAAGAAGGTCCACTTAACTCCCACAATTATTTCCTAGATGGACGAATTCTATGCCCGTTTTTAAATTCTATAGCATTTAATCATCCTATAATAGGAGTAAAAATCAGGAGCAAAGCGCGCAAAGGGGTGTTGAAGGAAGACATTCGTGCTATATACTTTCGATAGGTAGTGGTGTTACCATTTGATGTTCTGAATCCTTTTGCATCACAGTCTTTTGAACCTTAATAAAGCAATGGGAATCTCGGTAGTTGGTAGACCTATTAGAAGGTGGATTTATTAATATTTTCACTTTAAGTTAACGCTTATTGTGTTGTCAAACAATATATAATGTACAGCCTTTGTTGCAGAAATTTACAATATTATGCAGAATAATGGAAATTGCAACAAAGAATAAAAAAATTTTAACCCAAATTATCCTAGGCTTTTTCAAATGTCATAGTTTTTTAAAATATTTGTAAAGATTTGCAACTCACGACCTACTAAAAATTCCTAAAATCTTGAAAATTCCATATGATAAAAAATTGCTTTCTTTTTATTTTCACTCTGAAATCACTCCTGGAGGAAACGTGAAGGTCTATTTACAGTAAGTAAAATAGTTAGGGTTTGTTGTTGATCCCATGAGTGTTAGGCAGTCTTATTTTCTGAATACTAAGTATGAAAAGAGTTGGAAGTTTGTTTCTAAAAACGGATTTTTCAAAGAAGTATAGGTAAGATTTTCACGTAATTCAAACACAGAAATAATTTTTAACACTCATTTTCACTATAACAGGGTGTGTTCATATCAAAGAATTCTCAAAATTGTTAATATGCTTAGAGTGAAATATTTGACAGTGTGGACAAAACCAAGCGAATGCCGTATTGTCAAAAATAAAGGAAATCAAGTACAACAGAAAAACTATATTCACTTCAACTCTCACATAATTGCAGTTTTAACCTTTTGGAGTAAATATATTATAATCTCAAGATGTTGTGGGATTGCAACTCCTCACCTCGGCGTAGTGGCATTTACAACCAGAATTCATAATCAATAAAATGTTTTTGTAAATTTCAATCCTTTATAACTAACATAAATCGATGCATCAATCTGCTATCTTTGTATACTGTGTTCCTTACTTTGTGCAGTCATCTTACTTGATGTTAGGAAAAAATGTCGTTGAATTCAGCATTTATGTTAAGAGCAAGAGATTTAATTTGCAATAGATTCTAAGCGACCTTCAAACTAAGAAATATGGACAAAATTTTTATCTGATGCTTTTAGCTCTTTGAAACTAATAATAGCATTATATGCAGAGTGCATAGTTCCATTAAACAATTAAGTCAATCATTAAAGAGGTTAATGCTACTATTACATGAGTGCATTAATGAACGCACTTACGAAAACCATTCGATTATTTAAATCCCATTAGTTGCGAATGTCAATGAAGGCAGTTTTATATTTTCAGTGCGATGTAGCAACTACGGGAGGGAAAATGCGGTAGGAGGCCTATTACCATTTGACGGAAGATATGTTTCAGGTGGTTTTTTGCTGTAAAAAGAAAAATATTAAAAATTGCAATTTCACTTTTAAACAGTTTATCTTAAACACTGACACTTGAAAGTCACATTGCTTTTAATATATTGTCATAAGCATTACAATTTTCGCAGCACTTGGCATTCAAAACAATATGATAAATTATCGGAGGCGTATGTCCAATACGGTTTCTAATAGAAAGAGAGACAACAGAGGAACTCATATTAATGAAATTCGCTTTTTTGCAAAGATACAATAAGCACGCTTCCTAATTTATAAAGTAATAATGTTATTTAATATTTGCACCTTTTACTAGCTATTAAAAAAGTATAAATTGAGATGTTCTTCTTTATGTTCAGTGTTTTATTATGCTTATTATGCAAACAGTAAAATAAAATTGATACGCAATCTATTATTGATAAGATGAGAACATCGCATACTTCGTGGACTAATATTTTTGTCTATCAAAGGCTTAGCTATGTGTTGATTATATAATCATTGGAAAATGTCACGCATAACATAAAAACATGTGTTCTTCATTTTATGCTATTTTGAATAAAGAAGTTATGGACCTTTATAGTTTTGGTAATAGGTATATTATTAGGTAGACATAGAGTACATTCTTCTACGACGATTTTTAAAAGTGTGACACAAATAATGCACAAATAAAAACTCTGATTTTTTAAAGTAACATTCAAATTTTTTCCCATACCTAATGTTCAACTAATCAGAAGGTCTAATGGCTATTGGAGCCTTAACTAACTTCAACTATTTCCCTTTCTGTAGATAGACCATTCATGTCTTTTGAGGCCATAAACTAAAATTCGCTACCTAGGTAGGTGTCTTAAGATTTTGGACATTTTATTAGTTCCCGATTTATGAGCTTTAAATTCTTGAAGAGTCTATTACAGAATTTAAAAAATTGTTGGGATGCTGGAGCTTAAAGCTGATACTGATTGGTTTATGTTGCGATTTGTATCAGCGCTTTGCGCAAATAAAGCCCGGCTTAGTCTTTCCAAGTAATTTTGTAAACTCGAAGACAGGGGATATTTTCTGTTCATATGTTTTTTAACCAACACAATCCATCAGGAACTATTTTTACGCCATGTAGTCCATACGTCTCGTTTAGATTGGCACAGGGCAGTTCTTAAATTTACCTCTACAATATCGTTCCCAATCCTAGTATTATAGTTGATTATTTTACTATAAATTTTTTCAAAATCGGAATAAGAAGTACTTTGTTAAAAGAACCTACTTTATTCCAGTACTGAGTCTTGGTGCACTAAAATCATTTAAATTAATATAGGGAATACGAATGATGGCATTACAGACATACTTTGGTTTAGCAAAACACAATATATTTTAATATTGGTCTCGCTGGAAATTGACGATTTGGTCGAGATCCAAGACTACTCCCGTTCAGGGTTTTGTGTTTTAGTCCTATTCCTTCAGGATACTAATTCCTACGCCGCTGCTATGTTTTCTGATTTGTGAAAAATTATTATAGTCGCCCTACATTACATAAGTAAGAGAGAGAGAGAGAAATGCTATGGCAGGATATGTTTCACTAGAATTTTTGAATATGAAATACGCTAAAATATAAATGATTGAATTCTTATGATTATGTAGTTATAGTTAAACAACTGATGCCAAGGAAATAATTGAAACTATAATGTATACGTTGTTTCAAAAATGTGCTCAATTTCAACTCAAAGGCAATCCTTGGCATGCCTATCAAAGATATATGAAGTATATGAATCTTATCCTTTATAAACCCCAAACTGCCTAGTGCCCATTATAAAGGATACACCATTTTTCTAAATTTACAAAGAACTTACTCAAAGGCTATTAGCAAATTTGAAAATCATGAGGCATGGGTAGGTCTATTGGGTAACATGGCTTAATGCAATGTTGAAAATTTCTATTAAAGCTTATTGCTGTGGCTGAATTTGGTGAAAAGATTTAAAAATGTGAGCAACAAAGAACCGCTTCCAGGCGACCTGACCCACATAGTTTTGAACGAAGTTCAGCATTTTATGACAATATGATTTTTTATACTTTGATAAGCTTAGCATTAAAAAATTTTATTTCATAGAAAAGTAATTAATATTGTATAAGAGCTAACTGAGTTTACTCCATGGAAAAGTTTTCCAGTTGAAGATGTCTGCTTGCCGTCCATTAATGAAAGGTACGGCGATGGGGGATATCTGATTGACGATTGGCAGATGTCTTTTTGGAGCAAAAGTTTTTCTATGCACAGTTTTCTATTGTATGCATTGCAAGTAATTTATTAATGGAAACGCAATCACACAGGCAATGTGATGTGAAAATTTATCTATTTTACATATTTTGATAACTTAACTTAGCCTGAAATTTTATACGGGTTTTAATCTAAAAACTTCATTCAAGGGCCCACCACTTTACTAAGATATGGAGATAAATTTTCATTTTAACTTTATTAATTTATGCTGTTCTATTAACAACAGATATATCTTTAGCTAACTGTCTCTCTTTGCAACTTGAAATTTGCGAAATAATGCAATTTCTTTTATGTTCCGGCATACCTATTATATTACGAAACATCTCTTAAAATATTTTGAAACTATTTATTAATTATCAACTATTCCATTTCAGTTGTTGTCTATTATTACGGATGTCTTTGACCATTAAAAACCTATAAGGCTCCCCTGTCAGCTTGCATCGTGCTTAAATCATGCAAAATTTTCAGGCACTATTTTTTAAAGTTCTATTTGCAAACTTCCATGATTAAGCATTTCTTAAATAAATCATTAGAATTACAAACCAAGAAAAGATTGATAATCATTAAGGCCTTATCGCAGTTGAAGACTAGAAATTGTTTCTGGAACAGTGGAAATCTGCTAAATGTGGTTTCCAATGAATTCATCCTTAACCTTTTTTAATGACGACATCCTAAAACCAAAGAAAATGCTATGCAATTTTGTCTAAAGTGAGCATCTTGAAAAATTGTCTCTTTTAGCATACTAATGTAATATTTCATAACCCCTTGAGATAAGCGAGATGATTCAATCCATGAATGTAGTTCAGATCAATATGTTTGAGCTATTCTTCTCACTTTGGTACCTCGAGGACAATGTATTTGATTTTATTTTAATTAATAGCTTTTAAATCACTTAAATATGAAGCATAACATATAGTAAAGAGAAAAACTCCATCATTCTCTGACATATTGAAACTTATATGACCTCTAGGGTTATGTTCAGAACAATATTTAGACATTAGAAACTTAGGTTCTCTTTTATAAACGTTTCTTGTAAGCCTAAATCCAAGCAATTCTAAGAAGTAAACCTATTCATATTTTGATTGCGATTTTGAAACATCGTACTCAATTGATTATATATTGCTTGGATAATAAAAATTTTTTATCTAGATCCTATGCCTAAGGGAGAACGTTTTTCTCCAGGGCAACAAATAACGAATGCGATTACTCCTGTTTATATTTAACATATGAAATGCACTCATGGAAATCTCACTTGCAGTAGCGTAGCCAAAGGGGGCATGGGGGTTATGCATACACCCACCAGATATGTACATGAGTCAAAAATTTCAAACTATACCTGCTTCGGTCCATTTAAATTCATATAGAATCGCCCCATTTTAGTGTTCTGCAGCTATGTTTAATTTTTTCGGTTGATAAATCAAGTTTGAGTACGTTGGAAATGTATACTAAAATGAAAATTTTTTTTTCAAAAAATTGGTTACAAATTATATCGCATTCACTGCATTTATGTTACCTTGCAGGTACTGTTGAATAATAGTAAGATATTTTTTAATTCCGGCCCATATCTAGAACCATTTTCTTAATACTTCTGCCCAAGCACAAGCATGACCAAAGCCGGTCCAAGCATTTAAAAAATTCAAGAATGTTCTATGTTCACATCAATTTTGATTTGTTAACATTGCTTTATTAATTTCAAGATGTGAAATATCAAAGACAATTTTCAATTCGTCAACATGCTGTTTAATCCAAATCTAATCTCTATTCTCTATGCTCTTAAATCAAAATAATAATGGAGACGAATGTCAAGTGGAGTCTAATGCAAGCCTTCACTTCCGAAAAAGGCCAACAAAAATATTACTTCGAAAAAGTAAAAATCTGTATGATAAATAGAGTTTATATAATGAAAGGTTGAATGATATTTTGATATGAACAACTTTGCATCACTAAAGGGGTGCGGCTAATCCAGTCCAATCACTGCATTCGTAAAAGATATTGGGCAGTCCTAGAGAAACAATGTTTCTATCAGTAGCATCCGACGTGTCCATCGGATATGAAACAAGTCATAACGAGGTTCTCATAATAGCTATGGCTCAAAATCCACAAAGACATTGTTACACTTCTAACACCCTAATTCTCATATGATTGCCTAACTATTGAATTTGAAAAGCATTGAAAACTTTTTAATGCAACACTGTTTCAATTTTGGAACTTATTTTAAAATTTACATATTGTGACAAATACACACATGCAGAATTGTATAATATTTATAATATTGGTCTAAAAGGGGATATTTCGTTTAAGTTTGTTTCTATTAATAAACCCTAAAATATTTATTGATCAATATTGCGGCTTTAAAATTATCTGTTAATGAATATACTTTTCATTTTTGTGCTTCATGAAAATCAGCTTCAGCCTTAAATACCTCAAAAACCAGTCATGCACATACGCTTTAAATTTTTTTTATTAAAAGTGGCAGTATTCCCGCAAGTACTTTATATCTGCCACAAGAATTTTAGCATGTATTTCATTCTTATATTTCAAATGGTAAATTAACAATGAATAAAAGCATTTTTGCATTGCATTTAACCAAAAATTGTTTGGAATATTTTCAACTAACGACATGAAGAATAAATAGAACATACTAATACAAAAATAACGTTAAGGAAGACAATTGTCTTAGAGAAAGTTGAACTCTTTTTTGAAGCTGTGTGTAATTAATTGTTAAAAATCTGGAAATGCGTGTAAAATCTGCCTGCTACTTGCTAATGCTACTGATTCAATCTAGGGGATAATTTCATTGAACGTAGAATGCATGTCAGAGTTGAAAACGAGTCGTGTTCAAAGGTGGACTTGAGCCGTGTTTTTGAAACTTATAATACAATCTACACACTGAAATTGAAATAATTGAATTCAGTTTTGGCACGAATGAGATACGAATGTAAAATATCAAAATGAAATTTTTGTTTTTCAACGTATTGCTAATAAATTATACAGCATTCATTGCATTTGGGTTGATTTGCTAATACTGTGCGAGTTTTGACATTTCAGCTAATTTTTCCTATAACCTGGCGTATTTCCACAACTGCTCAGGTAGACCAAAAACCAGATCAGTTACAGTAATATTTTGAGCTAAATATATGGAGTAAGGTTGGATCGCAATGAAAAAATTTAAACTTCAGTAATTTAAATAATATTCATAATTGACAGGCAACTAGGAGCTGTGACCAACCAAAATTTGCATATTTATATTTGAGTCCTATATGACAACAAGCAGGGCCTTGCAATAAATAATTGAAAATGCATATTATATCGTTTTACATGAGACGTTTTCTAAATAATTACCTAGTTATATATGGGTAGGATCGGGTCCAATTTGTCCGACTCCTTTACAACTCTGACTTACGTTATTGACAATATCTTAAAAACGTTTGCCCAAAGCAAAAAAAATACATTTGTATGTACAATGTTATTTAAATTCTGATCAACAAGAAATCATAGTTGATATTAATAAGTAAATATTTTCGCTTCTCTCAAAAAGAAAGCTTCGATCGTACGGAAATCATGAATTCGGTGTTTATACAAATTTCAGAATTATGCTGTTTTAAACGCTTATCTCAAACTACTGACGCACTTATTTGATCCTCTAAACTTTAAAATTCACCAATTTAAGATGACACTCTCGAGTATTTTAAATTTTCTACCAATAACTAAGCTCTATTAAGAAACAGCAACCTTTGTGTTTAATTGTTCTAATATAATCAGTACATTTGTTTTCATAAAACAAAAGATTGGGAGATTTAGTGCAATTCTTAGAATATAGGTTTTTTAGTTTTTTGTAGTTTTGGGACAAATGGGACACTGTCAAAATATTTGGAGTTTGGAGGAGTGTTCACAAAAAATGTTCGATGGTTTAAAAGGAGAGGCTGAACGCCTGCGTTGTCAAAATTAACGTCACTTCACGGCATTGATTTTTTAATCGAGCCATGCTACATTTAAGGCTGTTCTACTTTCGCTAATTAAGTTTTAAGTATTCACATTCCTAAATTTGTATTCATTGCGTGGGTTAATTTTTATTGATGGCTTTTTCTAATTGATTCATCAAAAACTCAACGCCATTTGCGCTGTTGTTCAAATTCTTAACTTAGCGTGTAAAAACTGAATAGAATTCTTTATCAAACACGCCGCTTTTAAAAATAGCAAACCATTAAATAGAACTTCAAATCCTCTAAAGTCTTTGAAAAATTATACTCAATGTCATATTTGTTGTTTTATTGAATGTGAAGTCACTGCAATGATTACGTCAGCTACATTCGCGATAGACTTGAATTTTAGGATATTTTTCATTAGAGAAAACCTGAGATCACCATGTTTAAGTGGGAATCTTGTGCAGTGTAACAGATTGCAATGGAAATTCGAATCGATTAATATTTTTGCTGAAATATGTACAAACACTTGCAATCGGCCTGGGCTTTCAAACGGGTTCGCGTACCTAGGTCCAACATGCCCACATTGAATTTAAAATGTCAGGCTTTTTATCGCTGATGGCTTCGTATGATTTCAGCATATACTTTCAGCTTCTTTTCCTTATATTTTCACTGTGTTCTATTAATGATATTTACTTGAAAATTGTAATTGGACATATGTGTATTTAAAGCAAGTTTGGATACCGATTGCATAAATTCATGTGGATTTATGCGTAATGCTTGTGGGTTTGATGTGGATTGTCAAAATGAATACCTATTTGGATACGGATCAGTGATATAATTTTACGGATTGAATTGCTAAGATTTTTTGTGTTGTATTTTAGACCATTGAAAGAGTTTTTCCGCGTAATAAGGGCTTCTCATATTGAAAAAAAATCTAATCATAATTGGGGTAAATGGCTTAACAGCATTCCATTTGGAAGTCGGTTTACGCAACAGCATGGGTTTTAATTATTTCTGATAATTGTGACTTTTACATTACAGTTGTTTTAATTTAATATACATGTTTGTTGAAATTTAAATTTTAAGTCTCTGACATTCAAGTACAACCAATATATGCATAATGTATATTTCTGAATATAGAGATAATTAATTGATTTTTGTTGGAATGAATTTTTGTATAAATTCCTTGTAATATTGCAACGTAACTTGCACCGCGATTACCGTTACTTAAGCAGAGGCGTCCACCCCTTAAAAATCAGGGGACTTAAAGTTCAAAAAAATTGAAAGTGGATAAAGAAGTAGACATCATTAACCTCAAACAGCTTTGGAATTTCATAATTTTTAACCACCCATAACTCACGAGTTCATCACAAGATAGAAAGCGGCTCTTATCTAGGTCATGAACCCGTTATGGTGTGACTTTGCTCGATTTCTTCAACCCTGATGCTTTTGACGTCAATACCTCTACCTCACCTGGTTTGGGAGGCCTATCTATACATATAAGGAAATAGTTAAAGTGCGGCCTTCTTCTCATGTGCTCTAACCCTTAGAATTACCTGAATGTTAGTTGGAATCTGTATTTAAATCTTACTTAAAAATCGAGGTTTTCAACTATAAATAGTCAATCTTTTTAAATACTTCAGCCACAGGAATATGCCTCAGTAGAAATTTTCGACAGTACGTTCCTGCACATCCATCAATAGATTGGTCCATGTTTCACGATTTCTAAATTTCCTAATAGCCTTGGAGAAATTTCTTTGAAAATGTATAAAAAGACACGAGGCTGCTTTATATTAAATTACCCATGAATTTTTTAAAATCTGAAAAGCAGCACAATAGAGAAAAGCCTCCTCTTTTATTTATGTGTTGAAATTATGCTGTCAGAGCTCTTTTAGGTGCCATGATCACTGACTTTGATCAGGGTGATCCTTAGTTGGGATTGAGCAGTTTGTTTGAAGAAATGTTTGGGGTTAGCTGATAACCCATGGGATTCAAAAATCATGACTATTTAAACCTTAACTATAGGGAAAATTTTAATGAATTTTAAGAAATTGGAATTTTCATCATAAAATAATTTGTGTTTTCAAATATCAAAGATAATGCATTTTTTTTACAAACTTTAACAATTTCATGGGTGCAAATTCACCAAAAATTTGTAAATTTGTAAAACTTTTGCTTTTTTTAAAAAGCCCACAAGCTCTTTGATTATCATCAGTGAGTGTCATTCTTGAAAAAAACTTAAGCTTTGCTTAGACTGGTAAATTTCTTCAGTAACGAAAGTTTATTTTAATCTAACACAATTTACATATTTAACGTGTTTTTTTCAAAAAAAATAGCTTGTTTTATGTTCTCAAAAATTCAATCAAGAATTGGTTTGCTTCTGTACCCAATCATGTTTCATGAAGAACGATTTCTTGCAAAGAATTAGTTTTCAATGTGACAAGGTCAAAAAAAGAAAATAAATATTTGTAAATAATTGCTTTGAATAAAGAACTATAAACTTCTGCAACAATTGTCATGAGTAAAAATATTGCCCAATTTATAAAAATTTAAAAATTCTTACATGCTAAAATATTTTTGGTTCACCGTTGGTTATTATTCAAGATTAAAGTTTTAGCTTTTTCAGTTAGCGAAGCATCCCTAAGGGCAGGCTTCCTTTCAGAAGAAAACTAAATTGCTACTGCCTCCTTCAAATTTGAAAGAATGCAATGCATTTTCTTGATGTGATTGTGAAAAATATATTGTTTGCAAAAAAATTATATTATTTCGGGAAAAATTTTCAACATTGATTGGTCTCTGCTGGCTTTGCTGAAATACCTTAAAATTTCAGTAAAATTTCACTTTACAAATAGCTTTTACTTGGTTATAAAAAGAATATTGAAACATTATTGTATTTAGTGTTAGCGTTGATATATACAATTTCTTCAAATTATTGCTCTAAAATCTCATTTGTGAATTACTAAGATAATAATCTCGAAGTTTCTTTTGAACAGTACAGTAATTTAGTAATTATAATAAAAATTGTATAGAAATTGGTTATATAATATACTAAAAGTTTAAAATACAGATAAATTCTTGATAACATCATATGCAAAAATTTCAGTTTTGGACTTAAGCCCCCCCCCGCCAGGTTTGACGCCACTGTACTTAACCACAATGATTGCATTTCAGAGGATCGTTAGTGGGCATCCTTTTGAATTTGCTATCAAATTTACAAAATATGTATCATATGATTTCTCACCTTCTAATATTAGACTTCACACTTGCTTTACCTCGTAAACATCATCTTTACTAACCTCATATTCTTTGGAGACTACTATACGGTGCTCAATTAGATTAAATGTTATCAAAGGTGATCACAATCATTCTTCTAGTGTGATTTACACTGTAAATTATAATTATAAATACAGTAATCCAGCCATTCAATATTTTAGCTGCAAAGCTTTGCAATTTCTTTAGCGATAGACTAAATTCTTTCAACGCAAATTGCCATAGTTGCTAGCTGGTGGTGTTGGACTTTAGTCGGGTCGAACTGATATCTTCATCTCCAAATTTGGTTAAAAATCATAATTTTTCGTAAATATTTAAAAGTAGGTGATATTTATGTGAAATTCATATACGTGTAAATGATATTTTTTTAATTTAAACGTTATTTAGAATATAATTACTACAAATCAAACTATTATTATATATTTGATTGATTATTGCAATTGCAATTCAGTACTACAGTATTATAAGTCTGGTAATAGTATATTTATCAGTTTGTAATATACAATATATATGCAAAGAACATTTTTAAAAATATAAACATTTTTATAAAACTACAAACTACACTATGTAGAGTAAAAAAGATTGGGGAACACGTATAAAATTATTAATAACAAAAACTTAGAAATATAATTTAAAAATATACAGTAAACTGGGATAACATTGAAAGACGGGGTAACATTGAACGCCACAATTAGAAAATGTTTTATTGCCTTTTACTTTGATATTTAATAAATATATTCTCAATCTTCTTACATAATTTGAATTTTTAATTATATCAGAATTAACACAATGTTGAACTTTGGTCCTGTAACATTTGCTGCGGTCTGTACATTTCAATTTCGATGGTGAACAAAGAAAGCCACATTTTCGTCATTGTGTATACTTTTATCTTTCTACAGTAAGTAAACCTATTTTTTGGATAAATTATTATTGAAAACATTCAATAATTTTGTAATCATCTACGGCTTACACATAAACTTGATGTCACAAGCTTAACAACTGATGTATTTGACCCTATTCATATGCAAATCGTATCCTGACTTTGTTTCGGGTAACTTTGAACATGTTCAAAGTTATGCAGTGACAGCCAAATTTTTAGCAATCAAGTAATTACCTAGTACAATTGTCAAAATTAGGATCCTCTCAATGTGACTTGATAGTTATTATGTTAATAAGTGTTTTGTTGTGATATAGTATTGCTTTTTGTGTATTTGCATGTGATAAATTTTAGTTTGCATAATGTTATTAATTGAATTGGTCATTAAAATGTTTAAATTTGAATTGGAAATGCTATTTATTTGTTTAGTTTTGAAGTGGGGATGGATTGTTGGCAACGTGGTACCAAGAAGATCTAATTATAAATAGTGTTCAAAATTAACCCAATTCACGGATAACTTTGAACGCCTATATTTTCGTGCTTTTTGCAAATTCTATATTATTATGGATAGGTTACATCTCCATGAATATCACTTATTAGGTCACTCCCACTATAAAAGAGCAAAGTTTTGCAGTTTTGTCTTGATTTCTGAAATATATAAACAGGAATGTGTCAAGTGTTCAATGTTACCCCAGTTTACTGAACTCTAGGCTGTTTTCGATTAACATATATAAAAATTCAGTAGAGATAAACAGCTAAATTAAAGAAAACATTTCTATGAAGCTAATATTGTGGATGGTTTCGCGTTTGAAAATCTCAACCCGATTCCAATTACTTTGTGAACGCTCCAGTCAATCAACTGACCGCTATTTACTTACTGTTATTTTTTGTTTCCAATATTTTTTGTAATAATGCCTAATAAGAATCAAAATCAACTTCTTTTTGTGTAATACATAAAAAAACTGCAAACCACTTTAAAATAAATGTAGATAATAATAATAATCTTACACATAAACTTGATGTCACAAGCTTAACAACTGATGTATTTGACCCTATTCATATGCAAATCGTATCCTGACTTTGTTTCGGGTAACTTTGAACATGTTCAAAGTTATGCAGTGACAGCCAAATTTTTAGCAATCAAGTAATTACCTAGTACAATTGTCAAAATTAGGATCCTCTCAATGTGACTTGATAGTTATTATGTTAATAAGTGTTTTGTTGTGATATAGTATTGCTTTTTGTGTATTTGCATGTGATAAATTTTAGTTTGCATAATGTTATTAATTGAATTGGTCATTAAAATGTTTAAATTTGAATTGGAAATGCTATTTATTTGTTTAGTTTTGAAGTGGGGATGGATTGTTGGCAACGTGGTACCAAGAAGATCTAATTATAAATAGTGTTCAAAATTAACCCAATTCACGGATAACTTTGAACGCCTATATTTTCGTGCTTTTTGCAAATTCTATATTATTATGGATAGGTTACATCTCCATGAATATCACTTATTAGGTCACTCCCACTATAAAAGAGCAAAGTTTTGCAGTTTTGTCTTGATTTCTGAAATATATAAACAGGAATGTGTCAAGTGTTCAATGTTACCCCAGTTTACTGAACTCTAGGCTGTTTTCGATTAACATATATAAAAATTCAGTAGAGATAAACAGCTAAATTAAAGAAAACATTTCTATGAAGCTAATATTGTGGATGGTTTCGCGTTTGAAAATCTCAACCCGATTCCAATTACTTTGTGAACGCTCCAGTCAATCAACTGACCGCTATTTACTTACTGTTATTTTTTGTTTCCAATATTTTTTGTAATAATGCCTAATAAGAATCAAAATCAACTTCTTTTTGTGTAATACATAAAAAAACTGCAAACCACTTTAAAATAAATGTAGATAATAATAATAATAATAATAGTAATAATAATAATAAAGAAGGCAGGACTGAAGAGAGAAACAGAAGCACTAATAATGGCAGCACAGGAGCAAGCAATAAGAACAAACTGGGTGAAGAAGCATATAGACAGAAGAGCAGAAGTAAGTGATAAGTGTAGGCTATGTAAGAAAGAGTGTGAGACAGTAGATCATCTGATAGCAGGGTGTGGGAAGTTGGCGCAGAATGAGTATAAGTTCTGGCATGACAAGGTGGGACGGATTGTACATTGGAGCTTAAGCAGGCAGCATGGGTTAGAATCAGGAGACAAGTGGTATGAGCACAAACCACATAGAGTAATAGAAAATGAGGAAATTAAGATAGTTGTGGGATTTCAACATCCAGACGAGCAAGGTAATAGAAGCACGGAGACCAAACAGAGAAGTGGTAGACAAAGAGAAAAGATTGGGAACAGTGATAGACATAGCAATACCAAAGGACAGAAATGTAGAAAGCAACGAGAAAGAGAAGATAGACAAGTACAGCGAGTTTGCAGAGGAAATAGAAAGGCTGTTATGGAAGTTGAAGAAGGTTGAAGTAGTCCCGGTAGTTGTAGGAGCACTTGGAGCAGTGAGTGAGAAGAAATGAAATAATAATAATAAGAGTAAAAGCAATTTATTGCTAATATGTTTATAAAGTCTACAAACTAACACATGACAACATACTTACAAAACTATTTACATATGCATTATTAATGAAAGAGCCGTCTTAAAAATAATTCGACCATGCATTGAGTTTATTATCTATGCCCAGTAACTTTTGTTTATTCAATAAAATTTGCTTTTTTGAATTGTTTATAATTTTTCACATTTTATATCGATACTTATTCCATTCCATACGATTAAGGAATTGAAGGAAAATGCATCTTGACTATTATTGACACTAAAAAGTGTTTTATTCCTTTTATTGATTGTAATGTAATTGTTAAGAGAACTTAATGAACTTAATTCATGAATAAATTTATGAATTATACATAGAGATTTATACTGAATAAAGTAACTCAGGGCTAAGATATTATATGATGATCTTACTTGTGTCTCAGGGCTAAGATATTATATGATGATCTTACTTGTGTATGACCAGTTAAAAATTTTTTGATAGTGTTGAATGTTTTTGGGATGTTATATTTTGAAAGAGTAATTAATTAGACTCAGCACAAATGAATTAATTAGGTCTACATGAAATGTGTTTCCCACATGACGCAAATCTTTTTTAATTTTTGGGAAAGAAAATTATCTAATTTTAAGTCATTGTCTATTAGTACACCAAGGTAATTTACACGTGTGATTTGAATAATTTCAGTATCACAAACAATAATATTTTCAGTAAACTTTCTTTGTTCTTTGGATGAAAAAATGATAAATTGTGTTTTATCAGAATTAATTTTTAGTTTATTGCAATTGAAATATGTTACGAGATTTGCAATATCTTTTGTCAAATGTCTGGTTGCCTCAAAATGATTTTTTTGCTCTTCGTAATATGCAAGTATCATCTCTTTATTGGTAAATAGTTCCGTTTGAAATATCATTTTCGTATAACGCAAATAGAATGGGGCCTAGTACAGTTCCTTGGAGTACACCTAAATTTGGTTACTGGATCCACAAGATTTATTATTATCTAGTTTATTTATAACATTTTTAAGCACATAATAGGAAATTAAGTTGAAATGAAACTGTTTCTTTCTAATATTTGACTATTTAAAATTATTTTCAAAATTTCTAATAATAATAATAATAAAAATAATAATAGAGAATAAGGATTGTAAGAATAATATTTTAAAATGTCTATCACTTTTACTTTAAGTTGAAGTTAATGATTTAAGGGAGTGTGAAGCGCCTGTCCAATAGAAAGCATGAAGTTAACCTTAATGTCATAAATCAAAGAAAAACACTGAAATCTACCTGTCAAAATATTTTTTCAATTTAACGAAGTGTCATTCTAAGACTTCATAGGTAATTAAAACAATACTTCACTTAATTGTAATGAATTTGTTTTAGTTAAAAGCTGCAATTAGGTTTACGGAAAATGTGTTTAGCGGAAACGTTAATTATTCATGTATATTTTTTAGTAGTAATAATATATTAATCTATATTAATCTGTTTCTCTTTCAATGGATATTAATGAGGTTTTCCATGTTTATTATATACATGAAATAACGATAAGCTTTAAAAAAACTGAAAACATAAAATATTGGTAAAAACATTTATTTAACTATTGGGAATAGATGGACGTGAGTGGAATTTTTTATAACCGTATTGCACCGCACCCGTAAGTGAGTGGAACCGCAACAGCACCGCAGCCGCATGTCTGTTAGAAAAATTCACCCGCACCGCAGCACACCCGTTATTTTCTAGTAATTAAGCCAAAAAAATATCAATCACCGAATTTATATTCTTTTAATTTTGTTTAATTGAGTGAATGATGTCAAGTATATTTATTATATTGTTTTCGTAGTATAATAAATATTGTATTACTTTAGTAATACACATGTAACAAAATAAAAATGTCCAACTTTAGTAATACACATGTAACAAAATAAAAATGTCCACCCGCACCGCAACCCGCGTGGCATTTGAAATTCATTATCCACACTGCACCACCTATCTTTGCTATTGGGACAATCAAAGGGATTTGTACACATATTTTTCAATTTTTTGTAAAAACAAAAGACTTACTAAATAATAAATAATTAATAATAGTAAAAATAATAATAAATATCCTATCGCATAAACTTTTTGTATTTCGCAATGGCCATAGCACTTAAGACACAATTCGATCTTTTACAAAATAAATAAAGTCTAATATATCTCAATAACTGCAGTGTTGGCGCATTATGAGATTTAAGTAAGGCATTCAATTCCATGAATTTTGATATTTTGCAAGATCAGCTTATAAATTAAAATTTTTGGTGATACTTCAATTAATTTAACATGAACAGACATCAGCGTATAATACTAAACAGAAAAAAGTCAAGCTATGTAATGACTGGCCGTGGGGTGCTATTCTTGGCCCCTATTTTATTTGCAATTTATGTAAATGATGTAATAAAACATGTTCAACACAGCGACATTTACCAATATGGCGATGACACATACCTAATAAACACAGCAAAAAATGCTTTTGATGCTACAAAAACCCCCAAACAGGTGTACAAAAATTAAACAATTAATTTACAAACAATTAACTAAAAACCAAATATTGAAAAATTATAATTTGTACTTTCCCACCGAAGGCACAAAGAAATCTAATAAATGATATAGAACTAAAGATAAATAACGAGTCAATAAAGCAAATTGAATCAGTCAGCTATTTAGGAGTTAAAATTGATAATGAATTAAAATTTGAAAAATTTCTACTTAAAAAAATTCAAAAAATGGCTGCAGGCATTCTATACCTTTATCACTTATATACAATATTAAGGGTCGCTTTGAATGTAATATCAAGCAATTGGCATAAACAACTGATACATGCATTTTGCTTGTCTCATTTTCAATATTGCTCGTATCCTTTAAATGACCTATATTCTAAATATCGTATGCTTCTATCAAACGCATTGAATTGGTGTATAAAAACTCTAAGTTTTGCACAAGCGAATGAGAATGCATCATTATTTTATACTAAATTCATCTGTACATGATATCCATTTTTTTAAATTCAAGTCTAGTCAAACATCTCTTCTCTTACTAAAAGACTATGTTAATTTAAATGATCACAAAAAAACTCTGTGTTAAGGTAAAAAATTCGAATAGTTTTAATCACGTATCTATAAAATTGTGAAATAATTTAAACTAAGAAATTTGAGCAGCAAATAATTACAAAAGTTTGCAAAAAAACTACAGAAATCACTGCCAATAAAACAATGTACGCTTGGAGACAGCAACGCACTTCATGCATTCGAAACATACATCCAATATTGAACACCTGCACAAACAGTCACACAACATTTATGTTTATTATTATAAATTTTGCTTTTTAGTTTGTAGCTTTAGACTCTTCTATATTTTATTTTATTCGTAACATTTTAGCAAATATATTGCTTTGACTCTGATTATTATTATTATTATTATTATTATTATTATTATTATTATTATAGTAAAAATAATGGTAATAATAATAATATTTAAAAATATGACATTTTCCTGATTAAAAACGTTAACAAACTCATGTTTGTAAATTACAGAATGTGTACTAGCATAAAGGTTAATCCGTTTTGCAAAATAGAATAAATCAAACCTGAAAAAATGTACAGCCATGAATGAATTGACAAGGTCTTTAATTACTAGGCCTACTCAATTTTGAGTTTACACAGCCCCATTTTTTGAATTAATAAATTCACAATTTCATTTTGACTGAAAGAAAAAACATTCAACAGAGGATGAGAAAGGCAATTATATTAAACATTACAATGATTAAGGGGTAAATCAAAGTATTTTCAATGAAAAAAATTCTATATTTACAAAACAGCTGCTTCAAGGGTGACAAAATTCACTCAACAGACGTTTTTGTGGTCGTGCGAGATTGAATTTATTGAACGTTGCAGAACAAATACCTTCTTTTGTGCAGATTATGATGTCTAACATGTCTCGCGAATTAGCCCTCTTATGTAGTCATGAAAAGCACATATGTATTCTTCAACAACTGTTTTTGCCTGCATATAGACAATTTTGTAGATTCTAATTTTTCCAAGAAGCTAATGATAAAGTAGAGTCGAGCATGAAAATACTACAAAAGCTGATTGCATAATTAAAATAAATCCTTCAAATTTGTATAATTTATAAAAGGAGGAATTTTGAAAACACCATGATTTTGAATTTAATTTGACCGTATTGACTTTTGGGTTGAGTTTTAGATACATATTTTCAGTTAAATGCTTTGGTTCCTGTGCGTTGAACACGAGCTGCTTACTACAATTGGAAACATTATTGAGTTTTCACAGTATCACTATAATTCATCGAGACTCGTTGCGAATCCTAAAATCAAACTCAAAATTGTTTGCATTGCTTCTCGGCATCGAATGCTATTGCTCTATTAAAAGACTTCCAACAAAGATTCTACTCTCATATTAGTCCTGCGTGCTTCATTCTATATTAGCCTAATGGTGTTGCTTCGGGGCAAAATTATTTCTTGAGTGGAGAGAATTATCCCTCCCCCTCCGAAATACCCCGTCGATTTTTTTGCTGTGCCTAGCATTTGTAAAAATTATAAATTTTGAGATTTTATTGGCTTAATATATAGAGCAATTTTGTATTGCATTGGCTCAAGTTTGGTTTTTATTCAAAATTTAAGTTTAATTGCGATTATGAATCGAATGTTTCCTGCATGGATGGTGCCACGAGTGAATTATTTGGGACTTAGCTGTGTTGATGTTAAAATATCTTAACAGTTTGCCACATTGTTTTTCGTGGTCATTCATGAATATTGACTTTCCTCGACATAGGAAGTTGAAATACATAAGTACAAAATGTATAATCGAAGTAGGAATTACAAATAATTAATTCAGGAAATATTTATTAAGAATTCCAAGAGTACATTTGCATTCATGAAAGTGCTTATATCTTTTTAATAAAATTAAGTGTTCTTTAATTTTGCTAAAATATTCTTTTGAATTAAATTTCAACTTAGAATAAATTTGAAAAATGATGCCTCATTCCACTTTACCAATGCCAAAATTTGGTTAAAGAGAAGGTTTTTCAAAAATTTTCTTGCAGGTATTTTGATAGAAATTGGCCTAATCTTTGCCACTTTATTCTCAATTCTTCTCTCCCATGCTGGCTTGCTGTCTCCCTTATCTTCTTGTCGTCCTTTCTTCTTTATGTCCATGCCTACATTCTTCAGCACTTCCCATGCGCCTGCATACACTAAGCTATTTACTTCTGTGACACTCCTAGCATCTATCCTCTCCAACACTTTATTTACCTTTGCTGTCTCTACTGCTAGCTTGCTTTTCTTAACTCCTCTTGGAACTGGCAACCTAGTTCTCTCACCTATTTCATCCTTCATCTTTTCCCACTACTGAAGGATCGCTTTTCATATATGCAGCAGGTACCTCGAAATGTTTTAGACATTTAGCGCCTTCAGAGTTCTGAGAAGTTCTCTGCTATCGTTTAGGTATCCTACTCCTCAGCAATGAACAGCATGCCAAAAATGCAACAAGACTCTGGACATTTACGGTGATCATGCCATGTGTTGCTCTGGTGATTGTGATAAAATATATCGCCATGATCGTGTCCTTGATGTCATGTTTAATCTAGCTTCTAAAGCTGCCCTAGCTCCTATTCTTGAGAAGAGAAATCTCACTTTGTCTCGCTCTCGTCCTCGAGATATCTTCCTCCCTTGTTGGTCTGCCGATCGTCCTGCAGCTCTTGATGTTACCATCACCAGTGCCTTGCAATCATCAACCTTGTCTCATACTATAATTGCTGCTGGTCATGCTCTTGAAGTTGCAGATGATCGTAAAATAGCCAAGTACGCTCCATCTTGTCTTGCTTCAGGAATTCATTCCTTTGTCTGCTGAATCTCTTGGTGGTTGCTCTCCTCTTGCCATCAAACATCTTCAAAGATTGGGTTCCATGGCAGCATCTCGGTCTGCTAACATTGATCATAAGTTTGTAATCAGACAATTTTTTGAGCAACTTTCAATTATTTTTCAGAAGGGTAATGTCATCCTCATAACGTCACGTTATGGCAGTTCTTAATCCAACTCTTTCAGTAAACCATCAATCATGAAGATGCCAATTTCTCTAAATCTAATTTTTTTTTCTTATTACTATTATTTACGTTTTTTTGTTATTGATTCTTTTCTTTTGAAATTATTAAATATTTGTACAGTTTTAGGAATTATTGATGTCTAAGGTCAATTAAAGTACAAATATCAGATGGTCACCATCAGTAATCCTAGGCATAGTCTACTGAGATTGATGTTTATAATAACTATGGTTTGATTCAACAATATATCGTTCCAGTGTAACTTAAATCATTTTTTGCATACTCTGTTGAAGTCTAAGAAATGCATTTTGAAATAAATTTTTGCAAAAGCTACAATGACATTTTCTAGAAGTTTACTACAACCAATGATTTTCTAGTATTTTCGATATACGCACTCTATTCAGTAATATTTCATTTCAACAAAACTAACGTGCTGTTGCATATGTTTTTCAGTTAAATTTGTATATTTTATTAAATTTGCAACGAAGAAAACAAGAAATTTACGTTACTGGTATAATTTATAATATTGGGATTTATTAATAACTGCATACAAAATCTGATGATGAAGATATAGAGGATGTTTAAATTTTGCATATAATTAGAAATTTTAATATTGCTAAGTAGTTTACACATTTCTTAATAAAGCATATCTTATCCTACAATGCCAATGTGTGCAAATAAAAATGTACATTCAAATTTATATTACAGTGGAGTATATTCCGTTGTAAACTTTAACAGGTGTTTAGACAAGCGTTTACAGTAGCATGGCTTTTTCGACTTTGTAGGAGATTTTCGTATCCAGCTGATACACATTTCATTTCCCCACCAGCAAACGTAAAGAGCATTGTTGCTTTGTGATTTGTGAACTTCATCTGGCCACAAACAACATATGCACTGATAGATGAAGACATGCTTCGAATTCTTTTTTCAAAGAAGGGTGTTGAACAGAATCCCATATTGCGGCGTTTTATCAAATCTCCTCAACTGTGTTTTCAATTACGTCAATAATTTATTGAACAAATTCATTCGACAATATTTATTGTGCTGTGAGCAACCAAAGCAGAACAAAACTTTGTAAACCTAATTGAATTACTTAAACCTTGTAAACATATTTGAATTACTTAAACTTTGAAAACTTAATCGAATTACTTAAATGTCTTTCAACGAATCTTTGGTACTAAGAACTAAGCGCATTCAAATATACTTATTTATTTGCATGTACTAGAGCATAAAGTTTTCATTGGTTACTGGCAGCAAAGAAATAATCAGCAAGCTAATTCAAGCTTCAATTTTCAACTAGTTTCTTATAGTTTATAGAAAAAAATAAAATTGCAAATATTAGTACATTTACAAAACTGCACTATAAACTTTAGTCCATCCTCTCAAACTACTAGATTCAAATATTTTGTTTGGGTAAAATTCTATCCTAAAGATAAATTTAGGATTAATTCTTAATTATATATTTCATTAAAAAACTTCAGTCTTCGTGTTTGGACAAAGGTCATTTGAATGTGTGTTGAAACGTTCAAAGACAAATTCCCAATGTAGATGTAGCTTCATTAAAATTGATAAATTATGCACTTTGTACATGTATGGTGATAATGAAATTTAGGACCCAACCATTTGAAACTCTAGAACGAGATGTATTGTATTATGCAATGTGCCTATTGTAGTTGCAAATCTGAATTGAGAGAGGCCTTGAGTGCATTCTCATCGTCTCAAATTTGACTTACCACATTTCGTTAGTCTATATTGGTAGATGAAAGCGATAGAGGCGCAAAGCTCTCACGACAGATTATTGTCCAATGCTTCACGTCGTTGAACAGGGCCAATTCAAATCAAGATTGCGTGTCTGGCCACCCCGGCTACCAACCAATTACGCCTACCATGCAATTTTGATGATTCATACGATAACTACATTCTAACAAACAGTAGAACATTCGAAATTCATTAATGCATCATTTAAAGGGATTTCATTTTAAGACTATCTTTTGATTACATAATTTATATGGAATTGAGTTGGTAGGCTTTAGAAATCTAGGACCCGTGCCAGGTCCGTAGCCCGTACCTATAAAAATAGGCCCGTAGGTCTGTCCGTGCCCATACCCTAAGCCCGTTATGCCCGTAGCTAATTGTTATTCAAATATCATAGCTTGAAGCAACAAGAAAACCTTCAAGTATGCTATTGTACATGCATACTTAAACTGCCATAACAAGGATCAATGAAGTAACAGCAAAAACCAAATGAAGCACTTTTGGTACAATTACTGAGAAGTTTAAGTTTACAACTATAAAGTCATAATTAAAGCTCCCGTTTCCGGTATATTTATCAACAAGTTTTGTCAATTCATTGACAAATCCTGCAGCAAACCTCATAACGATAATTCACAACACATCAAACTGTATGAAAATAATTTAAGTAAATACCGCACTGCACTGCTTGTATGACCTTGTGTAATAAGTACATTACATTAATTCAATTCAAACGATATGTAAGTTAACAACTTGCCTTCTTACATTACAAAAATCTATTTTTCTAGTAAATCAATTTCTTTTTATGAAGGTTGAAACATAATTTCTTATTTTTTGAATTCAATAATGATATATAGGAATAATTTATGAGAAATTGAATCTGAGTCTTAAAAAATTAGTAATTAGTTTAGTACAAGCATTATTTATATTCATTCAAAAATATATTTCTGCATTTCAGCAAAATTCTCATTTATTTGCAAATTGTTAACATATTTACAAGGAAATTTCGTTGCATTTAAATAAATGATTTGCATAAATGAAATTGCGTTCTTGCTTTGGGAGATTGTAATCATGAAATTTATACACTATTGGTAAAATCTTGCACTGCCACAATCACAAAGAAATGACTTTGCGTTTGGTGCATCATTAAAAGGTATTTTTTTCGAAATAATTATTTTCTAGATATTAGTTTCTTATATATTATACTAAAAATGTTCTTTTTGATATTAAAATGAAATTTCGAAATTACTACGTCAGGAGATTAATCACTCAATTGTCGTATTTCAAGATGAAATTCCTTGATTATTTTCATAAAAGTTTCAGATATTTTCTTCTTAGAAAAAAGACATTTTTTAATGAGTTTGCCTAAGTACAATAATTTTATCAATGAATGCAAGTAACAGAATATTACTGTAAAATTGAACACTTTAAGGTGGATGAAGACCATTAATTTTATGTGGCTTAGTGAAATATTATAAAATTTTATAATTTCGCCAATAAATTTACATGTAGGTTAGTTTTACACGAAGTACATATACATAGATATATAGAATCCTTGTATAGAAAATTGATATAAATCAACTATAAACTTCCAAGAAGTGGTTTTAAGAATTAATATTCAACTACAACTTATCAACTGCAAGAGAAGAGCTTAAGCAGAGATTAGTTGCAGAAGCTGAGAAACTGAGAAAATATAGGGCAAGGGCAAAGGAGGCAAGAGACAATATGAAGTTTGAGACCCAAGCAGGAAGATTCTACAAAGAACTAGATGCAGGAGAAAAGGCTACAGCTAGCGCAGGTGAGGACGCAGTAAGGTTCTGGGAGAATATTTGGGGAAGTGAGAGCGAACAGATTCAGAAGGAATTCAGCCAAGAAGAAGAAGCAATCACAACTGGAAGGCTGAAGAAGGCTCTAAAGAAGATGAAGAACTGGAAGGCGTCAGGCAGAGATGAGGTACATGGGTATTGGCTGAAGAAGTTCACAAGTGTTTATGAGATACCAGCAGTAACATTGGAGGAGTGTGTGGTGAGTGGGTGGCCAGAGTGGATGGCAGTGGGAAGGACACTTCTGATACAGAAGAAAGGTAGTGAGGCAATCAATAAAGCAAAAATAAGCAAGGAATAAAAGGGATGCAGGACAAAGACGAGAAGTGTTAATAGACCAGGCAGTGGTGGAGAATTGTAGAAGAAAGAAGACAAACTTAGCAATGCCATGGATAGACGAGCACAGGTTGAGGTTTAGGCGAGGCATATTCCAGAGAGACAGCTTAGCACCACTACTTTTTGTTAAAAGAGACAGGCATATGGTATAAGCTGGAGATGAATGGTAGAGCAGTAAGTCACCCATGGTACATGTACGACCTGAAGATGTATGCTAGTTCAAGAATGATGTTGCAGAAGCAAGTGCAGACATTGCAGAAGGTAAGCTGAGATTCAGGGTTGGAGTTTGGATTAGGAAAGTGTGCAGCAGTGACAATGACTAGAGGCAAGTGTGTGGATGGGGATGGTTTACGGACGATCAGTGGGGTAGAAGTAAGTGAAGGCTCATGTAAGAAAGAAGAGGAGACAGTCGATCATCTGATAGCAGGGTGTGAGAAGTTGGCACAGAATGAGTATAAGTTCAGGTTGGAAGAATGGTACACTGGAGTTTGAGCAGGCAGCATGGGTTAGAAGCAGGAGACAAGTGGTATTATCACAAGCCACAGGGCGTCATAGAAAATGAGAAGGTTACGATACTGCGGACTTCAACATACAGACAAGCAAGGTGATAGAAGCACGGAGGCCAGACATAGTAGTAGTAGACAAAGAGAAAAGATTGGGAATAGTGGTGGACATAGCAGTACCAAAAGAATACCAGCATGAAGCTGTGAGAATTAAGAATAATAATAATAATAATAATAGAAACGTTTGTTATTACATGTAATTATAAATGGTGAAAATAAATAAATAGACGGAATCAATTTTAACATACCTAAAATAAGTCTCTTATTTGTGATATGTTGATTAACATATGTAAACTAATGAAATGTATGAATTCAATTCAACTTTATTCCATGTATGACTCAGCCGCACTCCTAAAGTGACACCTTTACCCTAGAATTTCAATCCTAGATTCAACACTGACCCTAGTTTATAGAATTTGAGTTTACGTCTGCAAAGGATAATGCTAGTGAATTGCATTGAAGCTAGGATGCTGTCAGTACCATTCAGTCATAACAAATTCCCAATACGATTTACGTTGAATTACAAATTGTTACCAAATATTCTGTTAATTCTGCGTCAATATATAAACTATAATTAACTTCTCAGCATATTTTCAACATACAATTTTGTATTGACGCTGCTCATTATTTGCTTAGTTGTCGGATGGAAAATCGATTTTTGTGAATGTTTTTGGAAAGATATATTGTCAATAACGCAAATTTGTCAGACGGAATCGATAGAAATTCATATGTATTCTTACCTTTATTATTATTCTATAGAAAATAACTTTATAACGTCCATAAAACATAGCTTTAGGATTAAATGAACACATAATACATTATTGCATATTAGTGAAAAAACTGTGGAATTCAGGTAGTAAAAATCTAACCTAGATTGAACTTTGTCGAAAGGAGGTTTTGCTGACTCTCAAGCTCGTTATCAAATATTGACAAAAGTTTTTCATTTTTTATTCCTGCATTTTCACTGTTTCTTATTATACTAAAACCCTCGTTCTGCATTAAATGAATCATTTAAAGATTTCCCGCTCGGTAAGGCATATGATGAAAGACTGCAGTCGTAAAAAATGTGTAAATACTTATAATTCGAAATAAACAAACCTCTTAGACTTATTACAATTACTCAATATATATTATTCTAATGCTGTAATCCTTAAAAAACTATCAAAATTGAAAACGAGGCATCGTACGATCAAATGCATCCGTCCCACAAAAACTAAGTATTTTGAGCAAAAAAGGAAAAAATGGGAAATTTTGAAAAAGTTATAAATAGTTGGAATTTTGTTATACATAAAAGGAATGTTCATGATAGCACTTCTTGCACAATTCACATTGATCCACTCTCCGTGCTTCCCTTGTTTGTAGACTACTTGGCACAATGGTTTCTCCAAAATCAAAGCTTACATGATCGCAGATCACTACAACTTCTCCATTGAGTGTTTGCGATGGCATGTTTATTGCGTAAAATCAAATATGCACATCACAATTGCATTGCCATTTTAACAAATGCAAAAGAAATGGGAAGAGAAAAACATTATGGGTATGCTGTGAGTGTGAAGTTAGTCCTTATAACGATGTCATTGGACGCCCCTCTAATATTGAGAAATTGTTAGAAACGTTCTCTGACATGAAGAAGGAACTTAAGCTTAACAATACAAAGATTCAAGAATCGTTCTCACTTTGATGAGAGTATAGAGAAGTAATCTATGGTAATTTATTCACCTGATCAGGTTTACAAGCAACAAAAATAAACTAAACTACACGAAAATATGACAACTAAAGTCAAATGGACTGGGATCATGAGATCTGGCTACGGGATTATGCCTTCATTTGACACGATATAAAATGGTATGTGGTCATCATCTCCTGTCCGCATATTTGACACATGCATTCATCATTTACTTCAGTATGGACCTCACGATTACTGCATACAATGAACTGAAATTCGTGAATTGAAAAGCGGGTGATTATATTCCAAATGGACGATCCAGACATTTTCTAATGAGATTGCGTCATTGCGGGGGCCAAAAATTATTCTGGTCTGCAACATGCTCTCTTATGCGCTACATCTTGCATATATGCGGTATATTCAGAGGTTGGTAATAGATTTAAAGTTCGCAGAATATCTTCAGAGCACGTAATTGGGTCAGCTATGAGCATGGTCTTTATACTGGAGCAAGATGAATTGAGAAAAAACCCTTTTCAGAAAGATTGCTTTAGCTCGCTCAATCATTCTGTGATGATATCTATTCAAAGTCGTCCATATTGTCTCATTCCATAAGCTATTATTGGTAAAATGGCAATGTTGAATAATTGAATGGCCGCACCTAACAAAAGTTTATCAAGATGTTGGATTTGAAATGAACGTAGGATTTTTTGCCTGAGATGTTCAGTTAATGACCACTGACTGGTCAGGTAAATTCCTAGATATACATAATTGTTTTCTACACTGATTAATTCGTTTCTGAAACTCAATTTACCCAACATTGAAATCCGGCCACCTCTTCTGAATTTCACGACTTTTGCCTTTTTTAAGTTGACCCCCAAAGCGTTCGTTACACACCATTCGTCCAATCCTATTAATGACTGTTGAATATGATTTCGCCTTGGGCTCCACATGAATATATCATCAGCATACAAAAGACATTCAGTGTCGCAGTTACCATATCTGAGAGTCTTGGCAGATCTGCAATGAAGCTACTAAACAGAAGAGGGCTTAAGCTGTCTCCTTGTAGAACTCCAGTATCTTAAATTATTGACTTTGATAGACGAAAACCGTCTGTGATCTTGATGTAGTTACAGTCGCAAATGCCGGAGATTACTCAGAGAATCAAACCACGAATACCATGAAATCCGACCAGTTTGAGTAGTAGCTTTTCTCGATTAACACTATGCATATAATGTAGTACGAGGAGTTGCGAGATGATGCTTAACTACTCCTCTTTTGAAGCCAAATTGTTCCGATGGTATCAACAGCCTGTCATAAATCCGGTTGGCTGTCAGTTTCGTGAAGGCCTTAAATGGCACACACGTAAGTGCAATACCTTTATAATTATTTGGGTCCTTCCTTGAGCCAGCACCTTTGTACAATACCTTAATTACACTCTCCTTCCATAGACTTGGCAAATTTCCAGTTTCCAAGATGCGATTAAACAGCCTGGTTCACACTGCACTTAGATAGTTCAGAGATCATTTTACATGTTCACCAGTTTATTTTACCCCACGGCTTTGTAATTCTTCAAGTTTCCCAAACAGTTCATTACTTCAATTTGGCTGAAGGTACCATCCAGGTAGTCCGTCATTGATATATATGGTTCAAGAGTGTTTTGTGACATTTCGATTAAATAACCCTGAGAAATGATCTTCCAGTTTTTGCATGGGAATGGGAAACTCTACAGAACCGTTTCGTTTGAAATCCATTACCCAGGAGGTATTCTGGGGGATGTTAAGCAATTTTGCTTTTTCTTTCATTCGGTATATCGCTGTTTTCATGTTAACAAGGCTCTTATATTCTGTTTTACAAACCACTAGACTCTCTAAGGCGGAATCCATTCTAGTACTTTCATAAAAAGTTTTCAGTTACTTGAGTTGGAAGTACTTTTCTCGATATTCCTTATCAAACCATCTACTGGGGAGGGACTTCTGGCTCTTGATGGGCACAGCGAATAGAATTCCTTCCACAAGATATTGATACACTCCGTCCAGTTTACCATATTGCATACTGTTGATTAGATTTTCTACATCGATTTCCTGCAGTCTTTTGTATTCCAAGGTACGTTTCCATTTATACCTTATATAATATGCACTGATTTCCGGACTGACTCCTGTTTGTGGTGAGTGTTTGTGACGTCAGGTGTATACTATCGGTATGTGCTTCTGAAGCTGCGATGTGGGGGAAGTTATTGCCAGTGTGTTAACTAGATACAAGTCCAAACTGGAGAACATGAGGTCGATTGTACTTCGCCCATTGTTACAGATGTATGTCGGTATTGCTGGGTTATTGACAAATGATATTCCAACCTCATGTAGAAGATCAATTAAGTCCCTTATCTTTTGTCTTGGCATATCTGTGCGACAGTAATAAAAACTCTGATAAGTTCTCAAAGAAGATCTTGCCATGTGAGTTTTGACTCTATGGCAAGTAGTTCAAGTAAGCGTCAACATACTAGTTCTGACACAGATGTTCTTGCTCAAAATGAGTCTGGGAGTCAAAGAGGTACACAAAT
The DNA here is from genome assembly GCA_900660155.1 of Hofstenia miamia. NCBI lineage: Eukaryota > Metazoa > Xenacoelomorpha > Acoela > Hofsteniidae > Hofstenia > Hofstenia miamia. The sequence continues at coordinate 1,518,128 of CABFPE010000010.1, read as the reverse complement.
AGTGGGTACTGGACAAACTGCGGCTCCAATTGGGTATAGTTAGGAAGATTCACCCTGTGAAGAGTTCGCCGCCAAGAAGGCATTTGTTTGTTGGTGGACCGGAAAAGTCCACCTTGCTCAGTGATTTAAGGGGTGCTACAATAAATAATGGTCGTATTGTATCAAGAACTGAAAACCTTTTGAAGCCATTTCAGCTTGTTTTTGAAGAGAAGTTCAAAGATATAACGGAAAAAGTCCAATTTTAGCGTACACGAGCAATTGTACATTAATTTTATCTCAATGACAACCCGCGTAAGTGGCTACTCTCCATCTGATGACTAAATCAACATGAGAGGAATATGCCAGTGGCAGTTTGATAGATGGATGACGGTGAGGTATCTTTTCAAATAAAAGAATTGGCGTAATCTTGCAGCGGACAGTGGATAGTGATATTCTCTTATGATAGCATTATTTAGGCTTTATTATCTAACGTAAATCTGAGATCATCGTTTTTCTTTTCCAATAAGACCATGCTTCTAATACAATTTGTTGGTTATTCGACCTTAGATATTATACAAGCACTTTCAAGATGCAGCAATTCACTTTGAAGTTTTGGTAAAATGAAGAGTGAATACTTTCTTGGGGATGCATGACCACTTTGACTCGTACTTTTAATTGAATTTCTTGTTTGATTCACACGGCCATATCCAGTAAACAAATCTCTATATTCAACTAGTAGCGTGTTTAATAGTCTGACAGATCCGGGTAAACAAGTACATTTTACAAATCGTTTCTAGGTTGAAATCAAAAATGCTCTTCTTTCTGGATGGTATGCACTTACTACTTATATCATTTTTAAATTTGATTCCAAATATACCCGCTTTTAATGATGTGCCCAATCCAATAATCAGCTTGGTCTTTGTTGGCACAATGAGAAACTTCACGTTCATTTTGAAATTTCTTCTTTCAATGTTAATTGAAATTCTGGTCGCTCCCACCACTGGAATAGTTTGTCCACCATATGCTGATAACTTTGCCCTACACTCTTCAATCTTAAATGTGTGTTTGTTCTTCCTTTGCAAGTATTAAAGTGTAGAGTAAGGTAATACATTGCACTGCGCCCCAGAGTCAATCTTCATCTGTATTTGGCATTTGGATGTCTTTACATTCGTTATTATCTAACTATATTTCTTTGCTTTGACTTTCTGCTTAGGTACTTTTTGTATTAATCACATTCATATTCACTGTCCATTTCAGAGGATGAATCAGATGTTTTTGATAATTTGTGGACATCTCTTTCATTATGCTTATAATGACGAGAGTGGGCCTTGCTCCTAACAGTAAAGTGGTTTGATTTTTCGCATTTTCTGTAATCTTGACCAAAGGCAAGACATTTCCTTGATTCATGTCTTCTGACACATTTTTGATATTGAAAATGTGTGGTTTGGATCTTCCTCATTTGCTTAAGGACGTCTACTATTTTTAATTGAGTATCATCTTCATCAGAATTATAGAACGATTTCGAATGCTCTTTTGCTTCCTCTGCAGCTCAGCAGAATAGAATTGTTCGACTCAAATTAATGTTTGGTTCCCATAGCAGACATTCTTTTAGTGTGTTACCTTCAGTGGTTAGAATAATGTGATCATGAATTAGACTGTCTTCCAGATTGCTGAAATTACAGTTCTTTCCATGTGTACATAGGGCGTTAACATAGTAATCTATCTTCGTAGGGTGGGTCTTAATACAGTTTGTAAAACTGATGGGGTTCAAAAACCTCGTTTTAGCTTTATGTGAAATAATTCTGGAATTTCGCCATAACGTTGTTGAAGTTAATTTCACTTTCATTGCTATTCCAGTTGAAGTTATTGAAGATTTCATTTGCTTGATCACCAATACATCTGAGTAGGATGCCAATTTTTACTCTGCTTGGCTTTCCGTCAAAATCTATCACCTTAATAAGTAGATTCAAGTTGCAAAACCATTTTTGTCATTCTGCGCTGATATTAAGACTCTGTTTCAAGAGGTTGTGGTTTTAAGGCTCCCCATGACATTCTGTCACCATGTAATAACGTGTAATAATGTAAAACGTGTAACTTCAAATGTTTATTAAAACTATGATTTACAGTGATAGTGTAGGACTATATATATATAAAAGCACCTGAGCTTGACGTGTTCGTTCGTCATAATCGCCATGTTTGTTTACCTTGCGTTTACTTCACGCATAGGAGAGACTTTTCATGCAACAAAAAGTAAATCTAGACTAGTAAAGTTGTCTGAATACTGTTACACTTTGCTGCACCAGTGTGAAATTTGAAAACCTATTTATAATGTTGATGATTTGTTCATCAAAGTGAACTATGATAATATGCTAATATTCTTCAAGAGGTTACGCCGGTGCAAAAAGCGAAACTATGAGAATAACCGGGCGGAAGTATTAACTGCCAGTGTTGAGGATGGTAGAAGTCAATTTTGGACAATTCTAAACTCTAAACCTTGTAACCCACCGATTGTACATGTTGATTCTAATTCTGGTGCACCCTTTTTAACAATCTTTTGAGTAGAATGCAACTTGAAATAGCCATTTTTGTAAGTGTGATTAATGATATACGAGAGCCGTCAGCTAATGAACATAAACTATTTTTGACGATTTTGAAAGCCGGCTTATGATTGCATCACCAATGAGGCGATTAAATATTGTATATATGAGATAGTGCCTGCTCTTGTTCTGATTTCTAATTTTTTTTGACAGTGGAAAAGTACCTGTGCAATGGAAGACTTCATTACTTATACTATTACATAGAGGTGAAGGAAATCGAGATTCACCTGATTGCTACCAAAGATCGCGCTGGTTAACAATGTAATGAAGATATTCACGAGTATTCTATCTGCAAAGTTGCATGAGTTGGTCCGAAATTAACAATGTCTTCCCAATTCAACTAAAATACAAACAGTAGTTGAGAAACTGAAAAAGTAAAGATGGAGGCCAATGCAGTTGAGAAATAAAATGACTATTGAGAACAAGAAGGACCATTCTAAAAAAATAGATGCAGGAGAAAAGACTACAGCAAGAGCTAGTGAGAATGTAGAAGGATTCTGGAAGTGAAGGAATAGAGAGTGAGCAGGTGCAGAAAGAATGCAAACACGATGAAAAGTAATCACAAATGCAAATTTGAAGGAGACTCTAAAGGGGATGAAACATTTGAAGTACATGTGTATTACTTGAAGAAATTCACAGGTGCTAATAGCAGCATTAGAGGAGTGTATGTTACATTTAATAAAGTACCAGTAGTTGAAACACAAGGAGCTGTAGGCAAGAAATACATGATACACTTAGAAATATACTATCTACGATGGGGGATGGTATTACAGAACCAATATTAATAGGTTCAGCTGGAGTCTTAGGTAAGCTCTCATTATCCCAGAAAGCTTGTAGCTTCAAGAGTTGAAAATCATACCATTTATTTTTAGGAAGCCTACAATATGCCTCTGACAAGTAGAACAAACACTGAATAGAAGAGTCTTCAGTAAATTTGCAAGATTCTGTTTTATTGAACATATGTTTCTCTTGGCGTTGTAATTTTTTTTGTAAAACGTTATTGAGTAAAATAAATCCCGTAAACATATATATTGGACTTAGAGGTGCGCAGGACCAGTTATATTTGGTTTCAGTCCCGTCCGGTCCCTGTTTCGAAAGTTTTTTGGTTCCGGTCTCGTAAAGTTAATTTTGGTCTCGGTATTCATTGATTAAATTTTTCTATCACATATTAAGCTGGAAGTATTTCAGTTGATAACGAAAATATATAATTTAGCTAAACATAGTAAACTATAATATGTGGCTGAAACCGTAACACATCAAAGAACTGATGAAATTTTTATTATGAGTATTATTTCTAATCAGTGAGTTGGACCAAATTTTATAATGTAATATAATGCATTCTATATTTCTATTATGTAATATTTTGGCTTTTTTATTGTAATTAGAATGCCTCCACAGATATATCAGACAATAGTGGAACAGATACCCACTTTGCTAAGGTTATCATTTCGTCAATGTATTGATTTTAGATCCATATCTCTACCACGAACAGCGATGTATACCATGTCCCGTTTCAAATTTTCAAAATTGGTTTTAACCGGTTAAATTTAAATAAAAAAAGTTTTCGATAAAAAATTAAGCAATTTGAAATCTAATGTCGTGAAATGCATTTTTAGGGAGCATTTTCTCAATATTTTCAAAAATTTTGGCGTGGCTTCGTCCCGATTTTGATCATGAATAAAACGCTGCGTGCACCCTTTACAACAAATTTGACAAATAGGTTGACTTTCCTGCTGGTAAAAATATTGATTCCGTTTTATGCATGCTCATCATCTGATATGTGCATTTGATAACTTTTTTCAAAATCTTTTCAGTAAAGCTTCATTAATTCCCCAACTTCCCCTAGCTATTATTACACAGTTTCGAGATACTAATTCCGTGTTCTTATAGCCCAATTCGAACGATGGAAGCATCATGCAAATAAAGATAGAAAACCTGAGGAATACTTACAAACGTTTGTTGAACATATTGCTGACAACAACTAGTGTACTAAATCTTTTCTTATCCTCTATACACTCTAAAATTTTTGCTGTCCTATCGTTATTTTAAATGCTTTCTTCGATCAACGAAACTCATCTTAAAAGCTTGGCTACTGAGAACAAACATAAAACTTATTAAATCAGCTCATTGATATTGGAAAGCGTTAGCTAGGCAGAAAAAACGTAGGCTGAACTTCAATCTTTAAAAAGTTTTTGCTAATCAATTTTGCTTCGCCTCATGAATGGCTTTTAAGTTACAGAAAACAGTATTACCATAACATAGTGGCAAAACAGTAGTGGTCGGACTGTTTTATTTTTTACCATATGTCAACTGTGATTTACATTTACACTGTATGTTCCAAGAGTTTATTCCAATAAGATTTAAAGAATTTCTCAGGGTTGGCGCCCCTGAATTTCAGCCCTCACATGGTGGCATCCCAGATCCCTTACTACTAAATGTTCATCGGTTTGTTCCGTTACTTGTGCACTTGTCTATAGAAAATCCTGAGAATACCCTTGTTTCCATGATCTGAGTGTTGTGCGATTATTTATGATTTTTATGTAATTGTTGTAAGGTCTGACAACTGGACATTCTATAATTTCCGCATTTTGCACTAATATTTGTACAAAATCACCATCTTGGTACGTTTTTCTCGCAGATTCTTCGACGTCAGAAAAGTTGCTTGAAAATTGTTTTGTATATTTTCTCGCTCATACAAAGTTGGATTTCACCCCCCAATATTGAATACAAAATCGCAAATAACGCATATAAAATGCGTTCTTTCATTAATTACCCACTCAATTCTATAATTAATTCAAAGAACGTATTTAGTCATAATATGTGTTAATACTGCAGGTTAGCTAAATGTATTTCATTAATTTAAAACTGTATAGTACTACAGTAAGCCGCACCCCAAACTTTCAGTGTTGTTTTTTAAATTACAGGTATACAGAGTGTGTAGGTATAGGCCGCATCTGCAATCCCACACTGATTTTTTCTTTTCTACATACCTTATCCATTCACTTAACAAACTTAATTTAACTATTATTACCAACATATATTGTAAGTCATGTCAAAATTGAAGCAGTGTATTTCTTAGTGTCTTATTTTTGAATGAATTATTTTCAGCATTTGGGCATTCTAAGATATACCTTAATTCCGAAAGTATTGAAAAGTTTGTAGATATACCTTTTAAGCTGCATGTATAAGCAAAACCCTACACTTTTAATCAAAATCTTAGGTTTGCAGATTTTAGTTCGCTATAGTATTAAATATTCTAGTTCAAAGAGTTCTGTTTTCGCATTTCTGGTATTTGCACCAGCAATTGAAACGATATTTCTGATTCAATGTATTTATGATTTCTAATTTTTATCAAACATTGTCTAAAATATCTTTTTATGAGTTTTCAAAAACAAATAAATCATTTTAATAAGGACTGCTACGAAGTTTATCATACATACTTTATATTTTATGCGGAACGTAATTCTTAACTAATATAAAACAAAGCGTACACAATCGGTTTGAATTTTTTGAAGTTTCCTTATTAAAATTTTGTCTATGCAAAGAAAGAAAGTTTAGCTAAATTTGATGTTTTGATGAGTTCTGATCTAAAAGTTGTTGATAGATAATTTCTAATTTTGAAAGGATTATTAACTAAGTGAGACACGTGATCTTTCATTATTGAATTACTATCCATTACTAAACAAAGATTACGAACAGTTTCAGTATATTCAATAAAACTTTGATTATTGAAAAGTGTTAAGATATTTGTTTTCGAAGTATTTAAAATTTGATGTGCGAAAATAGTAGTTTTTCTAAATTGCATCTCATCTTTGACAGAATTGTTGAGTAATATCTTATTTGTAATTTGATGTTACAAAAAAATTGTGTATCACCAGCATACATATGATGCTTAATTGAACCAGAATCTAGATATTTGGGAATAAAAGAGTAATGAACTATTAACAAAATAGGGCTTAGAATAGAACCCTGAGACACTCCACATATATTTTTTAGCATATCAGATTTTATGTTATTAAATGAAACTCATTGCATTATTTCAGTTAAATATGATTGAATCAATTTGAGAACATCATGCTTTATTCCACAATTCTCCAAAATTTTAGATAATATAGAGTGATCTACTAAATCAAAAACTGTACTTTGATCTAAGAGTACTAGCATGAGAAATTTTTTGAGGCTTTCGCATGAATGATATGATCTATTTTTATATTTTTATATTCTTACAAATTTAATGATGTATCTATAAAATAGTTTTTGTTCTTAACAAATCATTATGTACATATTTTTTCTTTAATTTTTCAATGATTTCAAGGAAGTCATAAACTTATTTACTCAAATTCAACTTCTAAATCATCGCTTGGAAGTGATATAAACCTGTCATTAGTATTTAGTTAAATTGTAGTTTTCTCTTCTCTCAATTATATAGTGTTCTCGTCGTTGACCCTACTTGGATTTATAATCTAATATCTATAGTCATATTTGATCAAATTATTTGAAAGATATTGTAGTAAATATTTGTTACGGATTTGTTTCAGGTTTGTCATTAACTGAATTTTTCAATGTCCATTTTAAGGTGTGGCATTTGATGTTGATTCAAGGTAGAGTAAGTGTAGAAACCTATATTAGTACAATACACATGGTGACCCCATTTCTATGGTCCCTTATTATGCTATGCTCGATCCAATAATGTCTGGTATATCATGTTGTAGCTTGTCATAAAAATGAATGGCTGAGATGAGTGTAAGTGATATTATATTAAAATTCATATTTCCCGTAAAGAACATTTCTTTATTTGTCACCAGTAGTATTGCTTCTATAGTAAGAAATTAATCCAAATACATGTACTTTAGACATATTTAGATTTCGTCATTAGTTTCTGCTTGATTAAAAGTATGTTATCAGGGCGATTAATAGCGTCTAAGAGACTCAGAGTAACGCCACTATTAGCTTTAATCTATATAATTGATGATTTCGAATTTCAGTTGCTAAGCATTTAATTTTTAGATGTCATAAGATTTTCGCATGACTTTTTGTATATTGATTCATCAATTATGAACTTATTGTCAGTACTTTTGTCTGCTTTCTTGGAAAGAGTGTAGCACACGTAGTGCTAAGTTTTCAAATCTTTTGTGCTGACACGAAGACTATATAGGAATCAAGTAGAAGCATTGTAATTTTATGAACTATGAGCATAATTTGTTCACAAGGACGTTTGTTTTGCGGAAAGCTGTTACATTTTTCTCCTCTTAATATTTTAAGATGCAATAACAATAGAATGAAAAGTCTTATAGTGTATTGAACTTTACTCTTTTCGAAAAGGTACTCATGTAATATTCCTAGCACAGCCCCATATTATGTAGATTTTAATATTTGAATTTTGAAGAATTTATTGTTTACAATGAGGATGCAACACCGGAAAGCCTTCTTCATTTTTCCTTCATCTCAAACCCATTAATTGTTCAAGAAAACCAAATAAATCGAATTCAAATGTGAAACTATATACAATTGACTGTATAAGCAACAGAAAATGTCTGAATGAATATGATGTATATGATTTAGAGTAAACGCCATACTAAAAATATTTGTATTTAAAAATGAAACATGGCTGTAAAAATTACAGATGATATTCTTATAAAAATGTTACTAAAAGTTAAAAAAGTTACTATGAAATTAAACAGAAACACCACTGAATGAGTTGCCATGTTCGTCGGTAATCTTGATAGCAGGTAAATGACCTCCATTTTGTCCGTCGTTTTTATTTCTGTTGGCCTCGTTGCTTTCACATTTGGAATTGGCAATTATGGATCGGAATAGGAAAACTGCGCCGACGATAAGAAATACTCCAAACAGCGTTAGAACAGTAAATACGATAATCATAGAGTGAGAACCATCCGTTGGCAGGCGCTCTTCCGGGTACCACGTGGTGCTGTTAATTTCGATCATTATTAACAGGTCATAGATTAATTTTCTAAACAGAAAGCTTTGTATTTAAAAATTAGCATTTCAAACGCTGCGAAAAATCATGGGAGCAAGTAAAAGGAAAACAATTTTATACTTCTATGGAGAAGACAAATGGAAAGCGGCGGTGGAATTAAAGGAAATAAGCAGTAGCACGCTAGTGCTGCATTTTAGATACGCTGCAACCGTAGACCATTGTGAATTCATCAATTTAACTGCGACTTCAAAGCTATACACTATATGTTTAATTCTTACGTGCCACACTTTTCTGTGATGAAACACAAGCAAAATTACCTATAGGTGTAAAATCAACTTATTTTTTCATTGTTATTAAACATATATGAGAAATAATCCGATATTTCAGAAAAATTAATTGCGTTGTTAAGAAAGGAATCTGTGGCCTATCCGTGTACGAAACCCGATTTTACAGATCAATTATGAAAATACATAAATTTAGCTATTTCTAATGATTCTATTTTATTTGCCATGATGATGATTTACTAGCAAGCCACATTTTATATGTAGTGATTGCTTAAAATTGAAATTTTCTTTATAATAATATATGCACAATAATTTATAGAGGATTTATATATATATATATATATATATATATACACATACATATACATATGCATGTGATTGATTAGTATCTATACATGCACTATGCAATATTATATATTTAATATTTCTCCCAATAATAGGTTTCTACATAACTCGGATGTATTTTGCATTAGCTAGCAGACAGCTACTATTGAAAATATACGCATAGCACACTTCTTCATTGGATGACAAAAAATGACTGAATTGAATGAATGTAATTTCAAAAGTGCATAAAAACAATAAACGAAACCACTAAGAAAGAGCTAAAATTAACTAATTTTTAAATGGATAAAACAAATGCGGAAGAATTGTAAAATTACAAAAATTAAAATTTTCATTGCGTAAGATGGGCTATAAATATTTCAAATAGCATTGTCAATTGCGTAACTGTTCATTTTGTCAAAGCGATAATGATATAAATATAGTATGTCTTTTTGAATCAACCGTTGTACGTCTTCAGCAGCAAAGTATTTCGAAGAAATCAACGAAGTTGGATTTGTATAATTTAGGACAGTGATGCTCTGGTTGCGCCCGAATGAAAATCACATTCGGGCCTAGTTATATTTTTGGTTGGAAAGTTTCTTCAATAAGTAGTATTATGATACAATATTAACAAGTGCAACTTGTGTTTAATTGGCATAGAATTGTATGCTTCATTTCAAGTTCATTAGTATTGCAACTCATTTCTAATGTATAACAGGCCTTCCGAAAAACATGTTTATTTGTTTAGTCTTTGGTTTGCAAGAACAAAACAATGCCGATAATTTTCCTTCGAGGTTTTCCTCGAAAATAAATTAGCCCTCTGACAGATTTTATCTTGGCTTTGCGGATTAAGACGTTTTGGTGTTGCAAATTTTATATTTATATATATATATATGTATATAAATATATAAATTTATAAATAAATAAATATATATATGCACATATATTATATATACATATATATAAATATATATATATATATATATATATATATATATATATATATGATTAAGTTCATATTTATAAATCCTGTTTATTACTCATATTCTTAAGACATTAGGCCTACTGCATCTAAAAAATTTCCTCTTCCCGATTTTTAGTTTTAAAAATCACTTTAATTGCGCTTCAGGAAGTCAATTTAGTCTCTTATTTAACCAGTTGAATTCAATAATTGAATTCAATACAGCAAACACTTTCTTATGATTGTACGCAAATGGAAAGTTGAAGGCAGAACACATAACTTGCTTCTGCTATTCCCAACTATGTGCTATCTTTATCAATTGTCGCTGTGTCTGTGTTCAAACATTCAACATGATAAACAAGCGTAAATAAGACTTTCAATTCAACAATTCAAGTGAAATCAACATCACTCTAAATATGTAAAATATGTAAAAACGTATCAATATTTTTAGTAGGACAGTTGGTGTTGAGATATTGAATTAATATACATAATATGGAAACGCCACTTTCGACGAATCTTAATTTTAAGAAAATAAAAAATTGATATCATAGTTTAACCCAAAGTACATGTACATACAACTATTCTATTTCCTATGTCAGAGTGTAGATTTTTGGTTATCTAGAAAATTCGTCTCAACCTGTGTAATGTTACCGAAATTATTGAATGGCAAAAGCAACACAAGCGATGTAATAACTCTACTCAAATTATGCGGAAGTTTAAAATTGATATCCTTTTAAATTGTTATAATTGTCTCTTTGTTGGCAATACAGTGTTCAGATGTTTCTACCAACTCCTTTCGCTTACTTTTCGCTCGGGAGAAGACGTACAAACAAATCAATTAATAAATTAACTTTTCGGTGCATACCAAATAACGTCTAAAACATAGAGTGTTTGTTGCCAATGCGGCACTAGATAATGTATTCAAATCTTAAAGTTTTGTCTTGACGGTTACTTCTTTTAAACTAATCTACAAAGAACATGCACGTGTCTCTAGATTTTAGCCTTGCTATATGAGGTTAAACAGCATTTATGTTAAGTCCATTTGAATGCATTACGCCACGCATGTAGGTTTAAAAATCAGGGGTTCGCAATGATATAATGCTTTTTCCAAAGAACTTCTTCAATTAATATTAGTATCCTACATACACATATGTTAACAACTACATTTAATTATATGGAAATATGTAATCCTATTCAATGGAGTTCATGAGTACAAATATCCCACAATTTCCATTTTAAGTAGTTTTTTATTAGTGTTTTTATCGATTTTCATATGTAAAAACCATATTAGAATATTGAGTGAAATATAATTTTTAAAAATGCAGTGGTTGCATCTTTAAAGATGAAGATCTGTGAAATCAAGAACGCATGAGAAATGGTTTTTACATATGCAAGCTAAAATATCGAAATTGTGGAATATTTGTATATGTTTGAACCCTCTATTTATATGCTGCATAGTATGACACTGAAATGTTATTCTTGCAGAATAAAAACAGTTTTCAAACTTTCTAGAGAAAGAAAAATTTTTGAGGTTACCTGTTTCTCAAGTTATTTAGAACTCATGACCTCAAAATCCAGAATTTTCTATAGAAATATTTAACATTTTCAAGTACTTTATGCATAATAATTCACTTTAGTACAAATGTTAACAATACATTGCGCACATTTACCAAGAGGTGTGTCATCATCCCACGGTTTCCGAATTTCCTAATCGGCTTGAAAAAATTGTATGGAAATGTGGGATAACGGTCTGTGCTTCTAAAAATTCCCAAGGCTGTGGAAGGTTAAGCAACACCTTCTGAATTAATGCCTTTTCTATAGTTTAAAAACTAAAAGCGATAGTAAAAATATAGAGAAAGCGACTTAAAGCTGTAGTAGCAAAAGCGATGATTTCTTATTCCCATTAGCCTGTAATGTGATTACTGCATTTTTCAAAGATCATAGGATGGTATTGTCTAATCTTGGGAATATTGCTTGAAAGAGTAAGGGCTAGATTTTATATACACAGATTTATGTTTGTATTGAAACAATAAAAAGTCGTCGATAAATATGAAGCCTCATTTAGTACATTATCTGATGCAGTACTATTCTAAGATTATTGAATATCGGTTCGTATTAGGACAAAAGTTCGCATGATAAACGACAATTTGAATAGTGTTATGTGATTATATAAGTACGGAACTTAATCCGGTTTTAAAAGTATGTGATCCAAATCTATATGAAATATCATAATTCAACAAAAGTTGGGGAGGGCGCGATCTACTTTCAGCACTTTGGAAACAACGAGATAATGATCATTTAGCAATCAATGTCTCCAAGTTCTAAAACAATGGCTACATACACTTGTTAGCTGATAATATAATATTGACTCATAACCTAGCTCACAACTTTGTCTAGCTGTGCTCAGATCCTCGAACAACAACTAAATTTCGGAACCAATCAATTTGAGGTTTGTCCCATAAAAGACACACCCAAATGAGTGTTGGATATCAAATGTTTTCTAACCGAAAATGTAACACCGCTTGTATTTTAATCGTAGTTAAAATGCATTTTGATTTTTATGCTTTCACTTATTGGAATAAAAAGATTTGGTCAAAATCAGACGGTTTGTCTAGTAAAAGTATATGAAGGTAACTTTTTAAGAGAGAGCGAAATTGTTTTTCATACATCCACTCACTAAAATTAGGAAGAGACTTATCAATGTAATTTAGTCAAAAAACGCATTACAATAATCAAAAGTATTTTTTAAAACCACTCAGTCGATTAATTATCGATTGAAAAACGCATTAGTCATTTTTGTTTACATTCCATTGTTAAAAGGCAGGAATTGTCATTTAAAAATTAATATAAGCGTAGAAATTCGTACGGACATTTTAAGTAATTCCTGTTAAAGAATTGTGTCTATCTTGTTCTGTAAATGAATTTCTGTTCGCATAAGCGAAATTATTGTTAACAATTTTCACTGCATATTTACTTAATTTTTAATCGATTAAAACGCGACGATTTCTAATTAATTAAAGAAAATACAACTGACACAACATTTAAAATATGATCAGAAGAGCTTCGATTTGAAGGAGTGTTCTATGATTGATTATTGTAATTAAATACTTCATAAAATTATTCAATACATCAATTACAATTCATTGGCTCATTGCGGGAGAGATTTCTCTAATAAACTAAGAATTGTCAATGATTTCTTGTTTAAATCCAAATAACCTTAACCTTTTTGTACCATTTGAAATCCCATTGCAAGCATTTGACAATGAAATTACTAAACATCTGGTGAAAACTATCATTCAAAGGAAGTATTTATTACAAACGTACTAGGGAATGGAATATGTTATCAATGGAAACCACGCAGTGCTATTTCATTCCGACAATGAATGCCATGCATATTCTATGATATTCAGAAACATATCTTGAAACTAATGCAATATTATTACAAAATATGTTTACAAATATTCCAAAATATATACTCCATTTCCAGATTATGGAAATAGAAATATAATGGAAATGGAAATCATTTAATGGAATGAAAATATATCGGAATTTTTTGTAAAAAAAATGGAAATTCAAAAAACAGTCATTCTTAGTACCATAGAAAATGCTCACAACACCTAAATAGGCTTAACGAAATAAAAATGTTTTAAGAACAATATAAGATTTTATTAAAATATCCAAAATAAGCCTGAATCAAACAAAGTTTTAGGAACTTCCTCCAAAAAGGTAGAAACTAGTCCAAATTATCAGGCTCGACAGACTTAAAAAAGTACTTTTATTTGTGTAATCTCTGCATGAACAAGAATTTCAAAACAGCGCATGGCGATTCAATGCTAAAGCAGTTCTAGTTTCCATGCTTAAATACGGAAATTGTTGCGGATGGTTACAGAATTTCCTAAGCATGTGCTCCGTCGTCTAATGTTGTAAATGGGCCAAAAACTCGGCTCAACCCCAGCTTAGGCTTGCTGGCCAAAACCAATCCCATGGCCAAATAAGGATCTAAAAAAGCTCAGGCCCAGCTCAAATACAAAAGAAACTAACCCACAAAAAAAGATAAAAATAATGCATAAGATTTAAAACTTTTAATATACAGTCATTACAAAAATTTAAAAAGATCTTTAATATGCTAACACTCCACATTTTCTGGACCAATCTAACTCCCTTTCGTGGTAATATTTCCACCAACAATAAAGAAATCTTCCTGCAGAGTCAGAACCACTAGTTATGGAAATAAATAGAAATTTATAGAAATATGAAAATGTTTTTAAAATAGTTGTGGAAATGAAATATAAATGGAAGACAATTTCATTTACATATACAAGCCTGGATATCAATTCATTTAAAAAAATGATCTTTATGATCAGGCCCTCGAAAACAATGCAATAAAATGTTTGAATAATTAACTCGATCTAACTTAATACTTCAAGGTATGTTAATACTTTATGTGCTCAACCGAATTTTTTGACACCTTCAAGTCGAGTTCGAACATAGAAATTACGTCACGGTCACATTCATTGGCGGATCTAACAATTTCGACTAAGTAGTATTCTCATAGCACAATCTTAAAAGTCATCAAATTTCATTAATGTCATATGCACTTACATGCTTAAAATTACTATTAAGCTATTGCATCTATTTATAGGCAGCTCTATCACGATATGTAACTTTTCAACTTAATTCATGCTTTGTTGGTAACTTTTGGGTGTCAAGTTTTCAAACTTTTTTCAAGACTCTCAACAAGTATTGAACTTTGTTTGAAAGTGAAAATGAAATGGACAAAGTTTTGGGTGTATTTATAACACATATGCAGCAAGGTGCAACAACTTTTTCAAGAGGACGTATCTTAATTTTGAAAACAGAACACTACCAATTTGGATCGAGGTAATGCAGCTAGGTTGTAGTCATAAAAATGAAATTTCCTTTCCTTGACCATTTTCCTCTTCAGAGCTTGATTGTATAAAAATTTCGTGATGAAAGAGATACTAGCAGAAGTTCTATTAAGCTTTTGACATCAAAAGGTTAAGGCTTTCTAAATTTCTTTACTGGTCAATGCATGTATTTAATGTATTTAGGGGAAACCCGGTGATAAATATATATGTATAATATTGTTAGCATGAGAGTATTGGTAGCTAAGAACCTAGTGTTTGGGCTGGAAAAAAACTTAGTTCATTAATAAACGTATTGAATTATTTATGAATTGCAATGAAGTGAATCACTTAATTACTTCAAATTGATGAAATGATATTCAATCTTCATCATTGTTAGAATGCTTTCATCTAAGTTGACTTATCCCCTTATATTCTTAATATAAGGGGATAAGTTACACAGCAATTCTTATAATAGTAGTTCATTATAACTTTTAAGAATTTCATTTTTTGTTTATCAAATAATATCTGCTCCTAAAAATTAATATTTATGTCATTGAATAAAATTGGATGATAGTGTAATTCAAGAGTGGAAGAAGGCCCTCGTTCATTGTCAAAAATTGGTACAGCCTGCAGTCCATGTAATTTTTCAAATGTCAGCTAAATCCCAAATTTAACCCACATTTGTTTTTGCTTAGCCCGTGGTCGACCTGCATCATAATTTTAGTCCAATTTTCATTATGTTACGAAAACCAGGAACAAAAAATAGAAAGATAGAGAGTGTATTGAAAACACCAAAATTATTTTTTATTCAAAGACAAAAATAGTTTTTTAAATTTATGTGGCAAAACAAATTGATAATATACGTGGCAATTATTTCAAAGTTTAAAAATACTATTGCGCAAGTTTTTCTCCAAAATTGTAACCCACTCTTCAGCAAATTTCTCATTTTTCCTTTAGGCGAGGCACAGCCTGTGCCCCATTTGAGCCATGACACAGCCCACGTTGGCCAACCCAGGCCGCTTGTACACTTGGTGCAAATAAAATATAACAGCGTTGACTTTTTCTTAAAATTTTTCAGAATGTTTTAGGAGTTCTTGATATAAATGAAAAACAAAATCTGACTATAGCCTTGTTCAGGAAATTAAACCATTTTTATGAAAAACCAGGAATGGCTTAGACTTTGTGAAACTGGTCTAAGCTGGGTCTTAACTTAGAAAGTTATGTTCCATCTCTAAAGCTTATGGGGTTCCATTCCCATCTGGATTCTTCACTGGCGATTATCATTAGTAAGTTTTAAATTTAAGAGTGTTATATGAGTCTATCTATCAAGTATTCTAAGTAATATGAATTTAACTAGAAGTATTTGTGTCTAAGAGTTTACTAAACAAATGAAAACTTTATTTATATACAACGATTGGTGGTTATTGGTGTCCCGGAATATTTTAAATTTAATATGTTAAATTTAAAACTATTTTTCTTTACAAAATATATTCCATATTAAGCGTTTTCCTACTAAATTGAGACTGGAATTTAAGCAATTTCATAGTTGGTTGAATATTATTTCACTCAATAAAACTCTGCTATATTGGCGCATATATCAAAAATATCAATTCCTAAGTTAATAATTTATCTAAGTTAGTGCTATTTCTACCAATATTAACTTAAAATTTGTCCACATTTTTGAACAAAATTGCAGAAGCCTGTGAATAATATTGGAAGATGGTGATATGGTCACATTCATTGGTTTGTGAGGGCTCATTTAATGGTGAAGAATTATTCGTATGCCTGAACTATAAGAAAGTTTTTTTTTCAATAAGATATTCGATTGTTTGTATAAACATTTAAATTCTTACCATAGATAATCTTCAGATAATAAGGTGGCCTACTGTCGATGAGAATAACAACTACTTTCTGAAAGGCAAATTCCTGAGCCCCATTCAGGCGTGCCGTGGTAAGGGTTAGAGAGTGACAATATGCGGAGTTGAAAACCCGACCCGATCGGAATATTTACTACCTGAGCGGGTTGACTTTGATTTGACATTATGGATCTCTGTCCAATCAAATGATCCTTAACATCAATAATTTTTGGATAGGGGAAACAGCAATTCATTGGCATTACTTAATGTTTTAGAACTTTTTCAAATCAAGTGGTGTTTTGCAGATTTTAATGTCATTCTTAGTGCTTGAGTTGTAACAGTTTATATATATTTTGAGAAAATGATCACAGATTTAGAAAAATTCCTAGTTGAATTAGAGTTAATTGTAAAGAATCTGAAGAGAAAACAATTTTTGGAGATGCAGAAATAGTTTAATCAATACATAAGTGCAAATGTTAATTATTACAAACGAGATTTTAATCAAATATCATTAAAAACTGCTACCTAAACTTTGTTATTTTTCAACACTAACTTCTAGTTTTTCGCTAATTATCCCATTAATTTGTTTTTCATTTATTTATCTTGATTTTTTGCACAATTATTGGTGTAAGCTTTGTTAATATCAAAAATTTACTATAAACCTTAAACAGCCTGGCGTCCTTTTTAAAGGAAAACCCGTTTTTGCATATTTACAAGAAATTTGCTTCAAGCTTATTAGGAAATTTGAAATCTTTGGGCATGGGTTAGTCTATTGGGGAGCATACAAGTAATGCAATGCTAAAGAGTATTGCTGTGACAGAGGTTGTTGAAAAGATTAATAAGTAAAATTTTTCGAATTTTTGAAAAAGGTTTAAATTCTCTCAATAGTTAGTGCTCATGTATTTAGAAGGTTTTGAGCCCTTAGAAGCAGCAAAGAACTTTGACTGTTTCTTGATATTTGCAAAGATATTCCAAACCCATTGAGGCGTACCGTGCGCAAAATCAGAGGTAGCGGGGCCGAAGCTATAAGCATTTAAATTTTTTTATAGGATCATGAAAATTTTTCAAGAATCCCTGGATTGATGGCAATTCAAATTTTTAATCTATAATTTCATTTTCTTAATAAATTTACGAAAATAAAAATCACTGTTCTCCTCAAGAAATCGCCATATTCAGCCTTAAGTCAAATGTGTGTACAATCCCTCGTCTGAATAATAATTTTTTGAAAATAGTGTCATGTTCACAAAAGGGCGATGCTGAGCATGGACTCCCTACATCGGCAAAATTTTCATTTTCTCAGTTCTTCATCTAGACTTCTACACGTAGAGAGGAATTCCTTTCTCCACCGGGTAAATAATATTAAAATTCAATTTTTCATATTCCTCTTAATACAGTAGGTGCAAGCATATGCTTAATGCAAACTAATTTGATAAATATGATCCACTCATTGATATTCTAATGGCATGGAGTTGAGACATCCATCTTTCCAATTATTAAACCATAAATTTTCCAATGGAATATGTATAATCTTCTACTTTAGCATTTAGTCAATGCTAACGATGAGAGCATTTCCATACATTGTTTTGAGATCATACTTAGTACAGAAATAATTACACAGCAAAACATCTAAAATATATGCAATAGCATTAAGCTAATTCATACAAATTTTTGGAATACTATTTTCAATTTAAATGCTATTTTAGAAAGTTGAGTCTACTGCAAGTTTTTATTTCATAAAATATGCTTGGATTGACGACAACATATATGGCTGAATAGCTAAAAACTTGAAAACTAGAAATACAGGACTGACTTTATTTCTAGTTTTCTATGATAAAAAGCACAAATTTCAAATTGCGAAAGAAATTTCCTGAAAATGATATCGATTATGAAAACTACTATATATTTCTTGTTAGGCAGAAACTTCACTATATAGGACATGAAAAAGGCCTGTTGGTACCAATTTTTATTATACCATCAGTAAAAGTTCACCTGTATGTCATTTCCCTTTAGCTAAAAAAATATGTGCACACAAAGGTTGCTGTAAAAAAAGTTCGACTTCTGCCTATTGCATGGATTACCATACTTACCTTATATACATCCAGATTCAAACACATGTTTTGTAAATGTTCATAGTCAATTTTTATTTGGAAATATATTTTGAAAAGTTCATTATTATTTTTTCATATTCATAAGAAATGTTTTATTTTGTTACTACAAAGTGGAATTTATTGTTAAGAATTCAATTTTCATTTGGCAAGTAACTATATTTTTATGGCATACAAAAATAAATTCATTCAATCGAAAACGTTTCAAATGACATACTTTGATCACATTCATGGATAAAAGTCTTCAATCAGCTTAAAAAATTCAAAATAAAATCATGGTTGCCATATGGTAATAAGTCCTAAAATTGAAGGTTACTATATGTCAAGAATTGTATGCCTGATATTTGAACATTTTTCGCTTTGAATAACGCATCCATAATTAGAAATTTAATGCCTACAACACCTTAAAAAAGAAGCACAGACAAGTTCTCAAAAATATAATCTCATGCAGCTTGAATTATAAACTTTAATCCTATCATATGCGTTCTTTTTTACATATTGTAAAGCACATATATTTGAATATTTTAGAAGTATGCATGCATTTGCGTGAAACTATGGTGAAATTCATCAATTCAACTCCTTCAATTAATTTTTTCTGGATCTATCCTTGTTCAAATATGTGTTAATGATGATAAATTTCAAATTTCCGGTAAAATTATAATTAGTAAGCACTTTAATCAATACACAAATGGGCCGATCCTCTAACACACAACCAGTTCAAACTTACTTTTATATATCATAATATAATGAATGACTAAATTTTCCTGTTTGATCAATTGAACAAAGACCTTTTCTGAATTATTAATCATGCATTTCATTAGGAAAACTGAACAACTTTCTAATCATCGTTGCCCATTTCTGATGTTTTTCTGAGTTAAAATGACCAAACATGCTGAAATTGAGAATTGACCAACTTGGGTTTCAGTGTTCGCAGCATGAGCCCCTTGACAACATTATGTATGTATGTGATCTGAAATAATAATGCATACATTCATAAATGAAAAGCAAATTCGTTTCATATGTTATAATATATATATTATATATATATTAACTTGATTTGAATTGTGTTCCATGTTGCACTACATTCATTTGAATCTATATGCAAATGAATTTTAATCAAAGCTGCTGCCAGCATATAATAACTATTTTCTAAATGCTCATTTGCTTGACAATTCTAATAGCTAATGTTCCATTATATTTTTGACTAATTTCAATCTCACAAAAAAATGGGATGGCCTCTGTCAATCGATGAGTGCAAATAAACGCAGTATTGACATCCTGTTGTCTGGTTTTCAATTCCTCATGAACAACAATTACAAACACCTATCACCTATCGATACTGTTGGAGAATATATTCCCGTCAAATTTTCACCTAATACCTGGGAAACATTTTTGCAACACATTTTGTGCTACTTGGGTCAGTTGAATGTTTGGGAAACAACTGGCATGCATTGAATCCTCTTTTGAAATTGACACATTGACAGCATGCAGCATTGAAGTTGTATAGCATTACTACATCGCGCGGCCGGTTGGACTTTTCTCTGTTTAAATGCGCTTAATTCTGCTGCATGCGTACCTTTATATGTAAGATATATTTTTGACAGTTTCAAAGTACTAAGTTTGATTCCAAGATGAGGCCAAACTTCGTGACCATCCTTTATTGAAGTTGAAGCGACTGATTGATGCCATTAAGATGCATAGTTACTGCTCAGTAGCACCCTCAGTCACATTTTTAGATATCTGTGTCAGATAATTAAAAAGGAACTAACAATTTAAATATTTATTTATAAAATCAATTAACAGATTTGATACAATGGCACATATCCAAGCATATATACTACATGTTGAATAATGTAATTAAATACAAATCACATGCCCAGCTACATGGCAATCTAAGCACAAGGAATTTATGATTTATTTTGGTGTTTCAATGTGTCAAAAGACAAAATGGTGAGTATTCCCCTATACGAATGTACTTTCATACCTAAGAGTGGGACCAGTGTAATTACTACCACCTCTGATCACTTTTTTATTGTTCTTCTTCTTGATTAACCAAGGTTATTAATAAGTAGGTAGTAACTATGAGCTCATCTTCCAAACCCTATGGTCACTAAAGCTGTCCAACTGAAGCACAGTAATATGCTACTCACTACGCAATCAGGTTTGGGGCACTAGTAAGCTAACCACATACTTGCTTCCAATGTCTTTACTGGTGGTTACCTGAATTCGCCACAAACTAAAATTGACAAGGCCCGATACATCATTACGGCCCAGATATGCTATACAATCATATATCCTAAAGGGAACACTAACACACCTGCTCATTTTCACTTATTTTGAAAATTTTTTAGTTCACATATAAAAATTTTAAACAGGTTTTGTAAGGCTTATTACATTTATGTAATAATTCACGTTCGAAACAGATCATAGTGATAAAAACTGAATCTCAACATTGTTTTTAGCGATTCTTAAGAAATACTACAAATTTGTTAAAAGTTTGCAAATATGAATAAATGTATCAACAATATTTTACAAATTTGTAAATAAGATATATTTTGAAAAAATTAGCTGGTGGTGTGGGGACTTCAGTACAAAATTACTGCCCTGGATGCCTACTGCGAGAAACTCTATTCTATTAATTAAGCTGCCACCAACATCATCACTAGAGAGTGACAATGTGGGCTTAGAATGGACCCGAACCCAACCCGTTCATAATATTTACTACCTGAATTGTGATTAACATCAATAATTTTTTAATTAAAAAATCTAAGATTTGATGACATTTTCTGCGCTCAGTAGTACTGAGCCAGTATGTAGCCCGACATCACTCGAAATCTGCTCGGATTTATTCAGGTAAGTAATGTCACTCTCTAATCATCACAAATTAAGTTTACTGTTGGGTGACTAAGTAAAAAACTTACTTCCATGTGTTAAAAATACAACTGATTTAAAATTTAGGATAGTTTTTGTTGTGTGTTGTAGTTGAGTAAATAGTTGTTGTAAATTGAAAGTACAGGTATGGGCAAAACTGTTACAGTTAAAGCAGGTAGGGTACACATGAACCTCCTATGAATTGATGCCGGTGTGAGAAAGAACATACCAGTATAGCTTTACTGAGTATTAACATCACAACCTTGTCATCATCCATTCAAAATTATACAGCATAACATTTCAACACTTTTGAGAAAGTATGGAATAACTTCCATATATATATTATTGAGCCCTCTCCTTACCTAAAAAGATAGTAAAGCTCACATGTTACAGCGCTATACACAAGGTACAGATAACTGCAACATTATGCACGCTCTTATTGAACGTTACTATGGGTTCAGGACTCTACATGGTGACATGGGAAATTAGACGAAACTATAAAATTTTTCTAATTTCCCCCAAACATTAATCTTATTTCCAAAGTAAAGAAGAGGGATTTTTGCGTTTATGTAGCTGAAGCATTCTTCTTAGCCAAATTTATATATATATATATATATTCACATTTATTTAATTTCCAGGGGT
Source organism: Hofstenia miamia (assembly GCA_900660155.1). Lineage (NCBI taxonomy): Eukaryota > Metazoa > Xenacoelomorpha > Acoela > Hofsteniidae > Hofstenia > Hofstenia miamia. Next base: position 1,495,706 of record CABFPE010000010.1, on the reverse strand, counting down.
AATATCCAATCTAGAAGGTATTGAACAGATCTAGTTCTTACGAATCAAGCAAGCAATTAATTTTATTCCTTTCACAATAATGTTGCGGTGCTACATTATACAATGTACATTAGCCAGTGGTAATACTTCAATCTGCTTTTCACTTAACCCATTACAAAGGATAACATTTAAAGTAAATTAATGTAATAATCTCTGTACTTTATATAGATCAGATATGCATTCGTGGTGAATTGGTTGAAGTCCTTCCCTAATGTTCTTATTCATTTCAAATAGTTTACTTCAACTTTAACAGACATTGTTGGTGAACGCTTAAAGATCCAAATTTGTTCATAAATTTGTGCTTTGATGTCTTATGTAATGATGTGTTTGGCAGGGGTGATATACATTTTGTTTGCCTAATATTTGTCATACAAATTTGATAATGTATCACTGATTTTGAGGGGTTGAACTATGGAAATAGTTAAATAATAGGAATTAATCCAAATGATATTTGACGAAAGCATGCGAGCTTACTACACCCATTACAAAAAATATATCTGTAAACTATTTCTGTCGCGCGATGGCGTTTGAAAATCGATTTTAAGTGTTATCTTAATACATGAAATATAATATATTTCTAACGATTGCGCTAAATGGGCTTGCATTTTTACGTCGTTTCGAAATCTTTCTGTATGGCGAAGCAAATCAAATTGTATTTTTCTTCAGGAGAAATATTTGATAGATTTTGGGGCAATTGCAATTTGCCTTTTAGTTAACCATATATTTTGTTGATTGGAACATTTGTTCACACCTTTAAGTGTAAAAGGTTGAATATGTATATCGTCCAAGTACATATTTGTGGCAGTTATTTTAGCTCGGTGCTTAAGAAATCTTGAGGACTTTGGTCCACTATGTTAATGACTTCTCTGTGCAGAGGGCCTACTTAATTATTTAGAAAATCCAACAAAATGTAGGTGATATTGATTTCGACTATATGGTTGATTACCATTTACCATGGTTGCTACTTCATCATCGTTCTGCTTAATATGCATAATATTTTTTGGAGCTTGTTTCTTTTTGATATTTTCTTGTTTAGGATATTCTTTTATATTATTTTGTTTAATTGCACTCTACAGGAAAATGTTTATGTTCTGTTGGATATAAAAATCCAAGATATGTACATTCAAACAAATGATTGAAACTTTGTCTAATATTATATCCCAACCATGTTCAAATTCATTCGATATTTAAAAAATGCAACAAACTATTTTCAATATAAAAATAAATGTTCGAAAATTTTTTCAGAAACAAACTTTCGTAAAAAAATTGGTGTCTTTAGTTAATAATGAATAATTCGGTGAAAAACATAGATTTGGCAGTAATTTACAATTCACAATATTATGTGAACATTAACTGATAGTTTCTGTACGATCCTGACCCTACCAGGCTATAGGGTTTTCGTAAATCATTACTAGAAACTTGCATGTGTTCAGAAGCCCACCCTAAGTTAATAAAGGGATCATTTTTTAGTGTTTTGGAACATTAAAAAGTATTTCGTATTCATATAAAATATTCAATTATTCGAAACAACTAACTGTGCATTTTCTGTTATTTTACTCAGGACAATTCTTAAATGAAAATTCATTTTATGCCAAATATCAGTTTTATTGTTAGCTAACGCAACTTACGAAAGAGTACTGAAGAGTATGTGAGCGTTGCTATGGATTTGTTCAGTAAGTGTCTCAGTTTAACTATCGGATGTATCGCCTTGAGCAAATGCAATATTTACCATTTTTACCCTCGCCAAGGAGGTTATGTTTTTGGTAGCGTTGGTTTGTTTGTCTGTTTGTCTGTTAGCAACTTTACGGAAAAAGTCATAAATGGATTTACCTCAAATTTTCACCAGAGGTGCGTCTTCGCCAAGGAAGAATCCATTAAATTTTGGTGCTGATCCGGGGAACACAAGNATTTACCATGGTTGCTACTTCATCATCGTTCTGCTTAATATGCATAATATTTTTTGGAGGTTGTTTCTTTTTGATATTTTCTTGTTTAGGATATTCTTTTATATTATTTTGTTTAATTGCACTCTACAGGAAAATGTTTATGTTCTGTTGGATATAAAAATCCAAGATATGTACATTCAAACAAATGATTGAAACTTTGTCTAATATTATATCCCAACCATGTTCAAATTCATTCGATATTTAAAAAATGCAACAAACTATTTTCAATATAAAAATAAATGTTCGAAAATTTTTTCAGAAACAAACTTTCGTAAAAAAATTGGTGTCTTTAGTTAATAATGAATAATTCGGTGAAAAACATAGATTTGGCAGTAATTTACAATTCACAATATTATGTGAACATTAACTGATAGTTTCTGTACGATCCTGACCCTACCAGGCTATAGGGTTTTCGTAAATCATTACTAGAAACTTGCATGTGTTCAGAAGCCCACCCTAAGTTAATAAAGGGATCATTTTTTAGTGTTTTGGAACATTAAAAAGTATTTCGTATTCATATAAAATATTCAATTATTCGAAACAACTAACTGTGCATTTTCTGTTATTTTACTCAGGACAATTCTTAAATGAAAATTCATTTTATGCCAAATATCAGTTTTATTGTTAGCTAACGCAACTTACGAAAGAGTACTGAAGAGTATGTGAGCGTTGCTATGGATTTGTTCAGTAAGTGTCTCAGTTTAACTATCGGATGTATCGCCTTGAGCAAATGCAATATTTACCATTTTTACCCTCGCCAAGGAGGTTATGTTTTTGGTAGCGTTGGTTTGTTTGTCTGTTTGTCTGTTAGCAACTTTACGGAAAAAGTCATAAATGGATTTACCTCAAATTTTCACCAGAGGTGCGTCTTCGCCAAGGAAGAATCCATTAAATTTTGGTGCTGATCCGGGGAACACAAGCTGCGTGGCGGAGGTCTGCGCTCTCCGAGTGCTTTTCTAGTTTTAAATGTCATTTGTTTCATTGGTTCACTGCCCCCAGAAACTCTTTCACGCAAAACTACTTGTTTGAGAAAATTGAAGCTAAAAGCATGTAAGCCTATGCGTATACCGCAAGCCTAAATATATCTCTAAATTTTCGAGGCACTATACATGTCCTAATATCTCGCTTCAACCAGAAATTGACATGGGCCAAAAATTCTAGCACAAGTTTGGGCTGACTAATTTAAGTTAGTTACAATTCAGTTCATCTTATCACTCTTGTCAAAAAGAGTAAGTCAGTAACTTCTGATAAAAGCTAAGCACACTAAAATTATAAACATAACCTAATTTTTAGAAGAATACATGCCGATACCTAAAGTAAACTTTTAAAATGTAAATATTTTTCAACACATTGCTGATATTTGATATGCCATTTACGAAATTTGGGTTGATTTGCGTGCACCTTTGCTTAATAGTAAGCTATTGTTGAAAGGTTGGTGCATTTTTTTAAGTGCATCTCATGCCCATCTCTGCTGCATTCCACACTTTTTTCGATGAAATAATGTGCAAAATTTAGTGTTATCACACCTATATATCTGCCTTTGCACAAAAAATTCAATTATTGAAAATTATGTGTGATCTCAAAATTTTACTTTCTGTAGATGAGAAAAGTATATTCATTAAATGAGTTTCCATTTGTTAAAGAATTTGATAAACGGATAAGACGATGAACCATCCGTTAGGTGACAGGGGGAGGATATATTATCTGTTTATACTAGTAGAAGCTTAGGAATAAATTTTTGCCCGCGTAATACGTGAAAGCATAGCCGTGTTGAGTTCTATTAAGAAAAACCGGTCAGTAGAAACTTTCGACCTGATCCTACTCCACTACTTCTGAGCAAACCTGATATGCAGGTTCTGACGGCTGTCCGAGTAAACAAATAGAGAGTTGCTACGAGATTTAAATATATACTTTGAAAGTATGGTGATAAAATAGTTGAAGGGGGGGGGGTACTGCTCATATTTGGATTTTGCAAAAAATATGTGCAAATGGAGAAATAATTTTCAATAAATACTTTTTTAAATTGCAGGTTGATGAAGTGCCATACCCGACCTGATCTAATCGGTCGCAGCCCAACCCGCTTTGACCTATGATTTGTTGCTTCTGTTAGTAAAAATTTGCGCTTTCCTGTAAGAGCACGCATTTATCGAATCTGCTTCACATTATCAGCATATTTTTAACTAATTGTTACAGCTTCCTGGCGACCGGAATTGCTTACTGGGGCGACAGGCATTAGTGCGCTGTTATTTACGGCTGTGTATTCCTGCTTGCAAAACGAGATTTCTCAAAGACATTGAAGCGTTATTTTACTAAAGATTTTGTACTAATTAAAATGAACGTGAGAATTCGGCCGCCATTTAGTGTTCATGAAAAAGCAATTCAATTACAGAAAATATTTAGAAATTTGAGACTTATTAAGCACAACTGCCGTGAGATATAAGTAATTAGAATCACCTTTAAACTTTGGTATACATACAACTTCTAGTAATGAAGTTAAAATAATTTTGCACATTTAATCAGTGTGTTTCCTACATTCAATTTTTTGGAATATGGATCATTTTATGTTATTAGTACATACAAGCGTTAATTCTTCTAAAGTCCAAACATCCTGAATATTTAATATATAAATATTATAGAATTGAGTGGAATGTCGAGTATAATATAATATTCTTTATTTGAGATTGGTACAATATATAATACTGAATATATCAAACGAAATTGAAAATAGTTGTTTTTTCACCACACAATGTTTGGATTTTGATGAATTTCGATGTCGTTTTGTAGTAGTACCCTTTCGATGACAAGTGAAGTATGGTCCTTATTGCAACATTTGCTTTCTGGCCAGAACCATACCCGTGCTAATTGAACGTTTCTTAATCCAATTTTATTAGGGTTACTTTTAAGTCTTGAACAATTTTATCAAAAATTGAAAAAATATTGAAAGTTTTTTATATGGGAACATCTATGGGGACGGGCCCGTTCATGCAATGATATCAGAGTGATTATTTAGCGATACTGGAGTAATAATAACGGACGGAAGAACATGCCTAGATACTGACTATGTTAATTGTTCAATATCTTTATTTCATGTTTGTAGTAGTACAACAAATAAATATTTACAAAAACATATATAAAAATAATGTACAAATCTACAAACTAAAGACACGTAAAATAAATCTGAAAAACACCCAAACTATTTACAAATTAAATAAGATAAAAAAGAGAAATAAACTTAAATTTTTCGCTTGAAATTGTTGAATGCCCGTATCTATATTGATTTGCTAACAACTTTTCCTTTAAAAGTTTTAAATGTCCTTATGTTATGTTCTCTTCTTATATGTAGTGGTAACTTGTTCCAATATTTACAAATTGTAGGTGTTAAGGTGTCTCTCCAAAATATATTTACTACTTTCAATCTGCATGCCAATTTATTGGTTCTATTATTTACGCTAACATTGCTGGTATAAAGGATTTTTTTAACGATTTGAAACCTACTTTTTATTAAACTTGCACATATAGTATAATGAATTGGTGACAACATGTTTAATGCTTGCAGAGTTTTTCCTGTTTGAAGTATGTTGATGTTAAACATTACACACAGTGACCAGTTAAATATTCTATTTATGCGCCTTCACTAGATATATTATTCAAAAGTATGAATGCATACCTAAATTGGCTAAACACCAATGCTTATAAAATGACCTTACTTTGAATAATATTTCTTAGTTAACGTTTTTTGAGAAATTTACAGATTGCTTTTGTGTTTTCTTGTATTTTTGTTTTTAATGTTTTGAAGGACCGATACCGTGGCAACAAACGATCGTGGTAATAGGACTTACGACAGCGGTACTTAAGAATTCTGAACAGTACAATACCGGACTGGAACAGAACAAGATTTTTGTGCTGTCTCAAAACTCAGAAAAGTTGATATAATTGAATGGTGTAGGCTATATAAAAAAAGAACACCAGAGACAGTAGATAATCTAATTCAAAGTGTGCGAAAATAGCAAAAAATGTTTATAAGCTCAACATAAAAGAGTAGGACGTATGGTTAACTAAAGCAATTATCACATAGAGTTAAAGAAAATGGGAACATTAAGACAATAGGATTTGATATGTAAAGTAGGGAGCACACAGTTGCAGTTGATATAATGGAAAAAGTGAGAAGTTGCTACAGACATCGCAGAACCAATTGACACAAATTTTGTAATCATTATCTAACAGTAATATCAAGAAGGATGAAATGATTTACAAGTTAGAACGCTTGAGAAGGCATTGAGAGATTGTGAAATGTGAAGAAAGTGAAAATAGGCCCAAAAGTAGGTGAAGCAAGGACTTCGAAATTCGGTAATCTTAGTGAAAGTCCTGGCCTAGTAAAAAAGTTGGCCTGCTTCATATTCACTAAGTTTAGTTTATTAGTAGCAGTAGATATATCCTTCATGTAAACCTTAATTGAATTTCTTTTCAGCACTGAATTCTAAAAATCTTATGTTGACACGCTGATCACAAATATCTTCTTCGGCATCATAGGAAGCAGAAATTTGTGCTGTTACACTTATTGTCCCAATTGGCTACTTTCAAATTAAAATCTCCAATAATTTAAGTTTTTGTTTGATGCATAAATATAAAAGTCTCTAGATTTTAAATTTGGATATGATTTCCTGCTCGGCAAATATCAAATTTATCGGGATACAGATTCAAAACAAACAGAAAATATAGGCTTTGGAAATACTAAGAGAGATGGTCTCTTTTAGTTTTAGCAATATACATTTTAAAGTTTATTTCTTGTGTTTGTTTTGAAATTACATTAGAATGTCACTGTAAGGTTCCTCCATTTGAATAGTTTGAGTTTCAACTGTAATAATAAAATACAGATACATTAGAATTGAAGGTTGTGGTGCATGTAGCAAAGTTTATCATGTTGCACCACCCGCTCTACTTCCAATCCTGAAGACTGCAGCTTCCATTAGCTTTTCAAAAAGCTCTTTTAATTTCAATTTTTTTGAATTTCTATTCAAGTAGTCTCCTCTAAAAATATTTTCCAATTATTCTAACGTGCATAGAATTTGAAAACCGCAAATTAACTAAATATTATATATCCTGTCTGAGATAACCAATAATGAGTTCAATTTGAAGAAAAAAAGACGTTGATAATTTAAATAGATGAATAAAATTATCGATCATTCAAATAATGACGCTAGAAGATGTGATAACTTCTTCATGCATCTACCCAAGAAAATACATAAAATTTATCTTTCCCGAAGGTGTTAATATAAAGATAAATCATTAAAATATAAAAAATAAGGAGAAATTGATTACGTATACATTCTGATAGTTCCCAGTAAAGTTATGGCATTAATGAATATAAATAAAAATCGTAGTTCAGAAAAATTTATTCATGTATACCAAAAAGCCTTCATTAATAACAGGAAATTACATGAGTTTAGGTTAATGTAATCAATGTAACAAAAGTATCATTACCTGATTGAAACATGAGTTAGTGTTATTACATCAATGCTGTTCACTGAAATCAGTTCTCACCAATCAATAAATGTCGTCTCTTGACTACTTTATTAAGTTATGGATGTAGTAGGACTAAACTCTTATTTTATTAGACATATAGCGTGATGAACAATCATCAGTTGGACTTTGGAATGGTCATTGATTGTATGCGTTGATTGTAATCCATATTAACTATTTTTTTCCTTACATTTCGGTCTTTAGAAAAAACAGAGACGTGGTGTTTTTTCTCGTTTCCGGTCGATAGCTTACACAGAAACTGCGTCGTTACTGGGTGAGCAGGTGTAAAGTATTCTGTTGTTAATCTAGGATTACGATGAACAAGCACTTAACCTCTCTGAAGCATAAAAACATCTATGTCCAGTAGGATATTTTCTTTTAGAATAATCAAGTCCATTAGTCAGTTTGCTAATAAAAAACAACGCACTTTATTGTCAAATTATGATAACATCACGCACTGATTACGTTAACATCTTACTATTTTCCTCTTTGGTAACTGATTAGCCTGAAACGACAAAAAATATGCGTGCAAGACTTGTTTTTAAGCTAACTTAAGGAGCAGCAGATTATATATCTCCATATCCACGTGAATTATATTGGTTGCTAGGAGAATCCAGTATTAAACACAAGCTATGAATGTTTTTGTATCACGTAATGCATTCATTGAATTTTCCGATGTAGCTAAAAGATGGTACAGATGGATCAGAGGAGTAAGGGCGTATATAAATTTATGTCATATTCTCGATTTTTAACACCGTATGGCTGCGGGATTTTTCTGGTAACCACAAACAATGCGTGGAATAGATTAACTCATTCCTTAAAGAACTGCTTTTTAGTGATGTATTCAAAAAATAACTGAAATCCTTTATATTTATGTGCAATATTTATGGTGACATATACCTGTATTATCATTGATGGAATATTTTCCGATCCCATTCAATCCAATCCGTAAAAATTTAGATTGATCGATCCACAAAAGTTCCATATACTCAGAGGTTTAAAGGGGACATCCTATACAAAAAGCAGTAATGGTAAGGCATTTGCTGAACTCTAGTGTTCCCTTTGCAAAATATGGAATATAATCTTACAGTTTCTGGTCTGGAACTAACAAATTCTTTGGTTGACGGGAACCACTAAACATAAACGTATGTTTATCCAAATGCTAGATGCTAAACCTAAGCAGAATCAGTCCTCTCTCTCTCATTTCCTTCATAATAGCCAAGAGCAAACTATGAGTGCTAATTGGTTAATATGAACTTCCTTTTCAATTACATTGCAAAGACAATCGCACGTGTAGAATTTAGGGTAACCGGAAACTCCCCTGACAATTACCACCAGGAAAATGCCTCTGATGAAACATTTACAACTACACACATTCTAGAGTTATTTTGAAGACCTCGCCATGCATCTGGTGTTTTAAGCTAGGTCTATTATTTTGATTATTATAACAAACATGTAATTGTACGTACAGCATTGAAGGATTTGTAAAACAAAATGATTGTGAGTTAATTTTTAGCTATTTTACATAAAAAAATTACCATAAGAATTGATAAATTTATCTGTTAGTCTTATTTCTGATCTATGAAGATCCATGGATGCCCATAAAATAATTTTTCCAATATTAATCAAGTTTGAATTCTATTGATCGGATTTGTCCATGCCTAGATCCAGATTTGCGGAAAAACCTGGTCAGCCGTGACCATCGTGGAACCTAAATATTTGTAATATTAATAGTGATAATTGTTTCATGACGTCTGTGTTGTAGCCTTAATGCCTATTCTTTTCTGTTATTCAGAATAGTCACCCTCTTTCAGTAAGCCATAAATACGTCACTCTCAAAAATAGTCTATATCTATTATATTTCACCATCTAGTAACAATTTTTGAAAAATTTGACAAAGCAAGCAATTCAATTCTTCGAATACCATCAGCCCGTGTCATTTGTAACATTATTGAAGGTGATCGTTGTCAATTTTTAATACAGTCATTAACTTCTAAATGAAAGTTCTTTTATAGCATTTTAGTGGGTCTATCTTCTGTTCAAATTGATCTCAAGTGGGTGAATAGCAATTATCCTGAAAAAATTTAGGAATTTTAATACAGGATGGGTTCACAAAAAACACTTAAATGCCTTTTAAATGACTTATTATTTTTGCAATTCAGTGCGTTTAGTAAAGTTCTCCATTAATCCAATATCCAATGGCAATTCCATAATTCACGATTACAGCACAATTGCGGGATATTGCTACACATTTTCTTGTACTTCGCTAAATTACAAAATTCACTATTGAATTGCTTAGAACGAACAGTATAAGTAATAGAAAAGTGCTTCAGGAGTTATATCACAATGATTGAAAGCTAAAGTAACATCAAATATCGACTTCTACTGGTTTGCAGGGGAAGATATTGTGTGCCCGTTCCTGCTGTTGTCTTCTCTGCCAGTTGTCTCCCTCCCGTTTTTCATTGTGCCCACATTCGGCGGTCGATTGAATATAAACGAGTGACCTAAATTGAGTTTGATTCTAACAAAACCTTAAACACCAACCGGAGCTTTAAAAAGACATTAGACTAAAATGTGTAAGGTATCGTATTTTTCTTATCAAATGCCAATGAATCTAAAAGAAAACTTTAAGCAAAGCATGTGCAAAGCACAAATATTCAGATAAGTTTAGGGAAAGTATTTTGTGCCCGTTGCCCTCCGGCAAAACGCTAATGTCAACTTTTTGATCTTCTCAGTGCAAAAGAGTTACCTCTGCCAATATACTGACAATTTTATCGAAATCAAATCATCAAAATCATATTGGTAAAATGGTTTGTTTCATTTCTGTATTTTTTAACAATTCGCAGTGTAAAGTCCTCACTGTTTTACTTTCTTCGCATCCACTTTGTATTGTACCAGCAGACAATATTTAACTACGACTGCTTCTGGAACTGAGCGTTTCAGTTGATAATGATTGAACTAATGGATTAAAGGAGTGGATAAGTGGTAGTGGGTTGATTCGAGCTGAGAATCTTCCTTCCTCCGCCTCCGAATGTGAAAAAGTTTGAGAATCAGAATCTCTCAAGTTTTCTGAATTACTCAAATGTTCTATGGTTGTCTTTAGTTTTAATTGGCTATGATTTTATTCCTTGGTTCGCTGATATTGCATTTCTTTTAAAAAATTATACTATTGAAATAATATTCCCTTCTGATTAAATTTCTGCTGTTTTAGAATAACTTCGTGGATTAATTGAAAAATTCTTAATAATTTTAAAAGTTGATTACCCTTGCTTCGCCTATCCATTGCTAGTTTATTATCATTCGTGATCTGTGCAGGCGAACTACCTTCGTTCGATTTCCAATATCATTTTAAAAGTAAAAAATGTATTATCAAAGAGTTGACAAAGCGTTTGAAGCAGTATTGCCCCTTTAAATATTTTTACAGAAAATTATATTTAAAAGAATAGAAAAAATTTAAAGGATTCTTTTAAAGGATAACACTATTTAGAAAGGATTAGAAACAATATATATTGTAAAACATTCGAATTACAATTTACAATTTCAATTGCTCAAATATTGCAATCAAGGCTTGAGGTTTTCCTTTATAATCTATTAGGCTGATTTTGTGTAAATATCACCGCCTAAAATACATCAAATTTATGGAATGTATAAAATGAACAACATGATGTGGGATGGTGTCAAATGCACTAGTTCAAAAAATAATTAAGGATGCTGACAATCTTTTGGTTTTACTAGATGATGGAAAAACTGTTAACACAAAAGACCAATTTTGTTACTTCTGACATAGTATGTGTGATATTACACTGATCTATGTAGAGAAGTGAAGTGATTTCTCTCAAATCTGCACGCAAAATCACTAAATATTAAGTGGGTTGAACACTGTAGGTATTTGGATGACTGAAAGCTAAACTAAATTTAGCCTAGCTAGTACTTGTATGAGTCAACTAATTCCTGTAAAAAATTCACAATTTAAAAATTAAAAGTACTCACATTAAAAGCAAGGAAGTTTTACGAGATCCTTTAAATATTCCTTTAAAGTAAAATAGAAATGGACACTACTGGTTTGAAGGAAACGATTTTTGTGTCTAAGAAAATCATTAGTAATATCAAGAGATAGATAGGAAACAAAAATCTCTACTCTTCTTTCAATTCAAATCTATTCAGTAGTTAAATCAGAAATCTTATCAAAAAACACATTATCCAAAACCCTTTCAAAGTATTTTTCACTTATTAAAATCAGTTTTTCTATAGAAAGCTCCCTTGTTAATATCCTCCGCGGCATCTTAAACCTCGACACTGTGTAACCTATAAAACTCGATCATTTTTTCTCAGAACATTAATTCTAAAATACCTTTCAAGTATCTTATTTTATGATACTAGGATACTTAAAATATAAACAGAAATTGTTGCTGATCTCTATAAAACAACAATAAATAAATATAAACTGCATAAAAGCCTTGTAATAAAAATATAACTTCAAAAACGTTTAATTTGAAGAATTGTGAAACTTTTTTTGAAAAAATTACAGGTGTAAAAACAAACTAATAAGTATAGTGAATTAAATGCGCCACAAGAAGTTCTATAGATTTCTATAATATATGCAGATTAGATTTTTAATAATCAAGCATGCAGTTTCTGTTTAACTTCACCCACTCCCTCTCCCATGTTCCAGGTGACGATGTTCAATTTCGATAACATATCAAATGTCTCCGGGTCAGGGATTTGTTGACCCTCTAGCCAATTAATTGCACGGCTCAAAGTTTCACCTAAGTCTTCCGGTGATCTGGGTTACATTTATATAATAATAATAAGCAAGTGAAAGTAAAATGAATGTACACAAAAAGACTTATCGCGAAAAAGTCATATTGAATTACACCCACAAATTAGCCTTAACACCTTCAGACGTTTTATGTTGATCTGTAATTTGATAATATAACGTTTCAAGTTCAGAAATTCGGTTTTGTTCCAAATCGAGTTCTTGCTAGAAATAGAACCGGGTTACATTAATAAATGTTATGTAATTTTGCAACTTGAAAAATCTTTTCAAAGTAGCGGAATTACACATACATAAGAAACTAACTCTCATTTTCTAGCACAAACCAATAAATCAATAGAATTTGACGTCGCTATTTTTATTCTAAGTTTAAGACTGTTACCTGCCATCGATCGTCAATCAGAAATCATTAGAAATGGCCAACATATAAATTTTAGAGAAGCACTGACGCTGTCATTGCTGCTCATCAATGTATAGATATTGAAGACATGCTTATGACAAATCAAAGACATTAGGCCCGCAACCAACTAACTGAAAATTTTCTGCCTGACGAGTCGAGTTTGAGCACAGCATTGGATATACAACGATCCCAAAACGAGCCTTTATTAACCCAAGCAAATTTATAGTTCTGCTTTTTTATTTGTTTATGCCGATTTTTTTCATTTTTGTATTTAGTATACCTTTTTTGTAATATTATTTTAAAATGCATAGGAAGAGCTATTTAAATACTTTTAGAGAGCAATATTTTTCAACAAAATATCGAGCTAAGACGAGCCTCAATGAATAGCTCAATGTGGCAATCCAAGTCGAGCCGAGCCGAGCCGAGCCGAGCCGAGCCGAAAATACTCAAAAGTAAAATGAGCCGAGCTGAGTTTAAAAGTTTCGGCTCGTTAACAAGTTTGTTGTGATCTACTCCACCAACCCCTGCCCCACCCCGTAAAAATGATTTTTCATAAATTGCCTGCATGACGGTTTAATTATAAATAAACTAAACATTTAAATTTGTTTATTAAATAATTGCGATTTCTTGAAAAGAAATCAATTTTTCAATAATATGGGCTTGAGTATTTGCCCATAAACAAGAACATAAACAAAAATGTAACAAACATCTTGAGCAATTGCTAATTAACCGTCATTAGTGTTATAAGACCTTTCAAAGTATCTATCTATCTATCTATCTATAGACTTTATTACTTACTAAGTCTTTTAAAAATTACACTAGGTTCTACAGTATGTACAAGAACAAATTAAAAATCTATTGCAGCCGTGTGATATGTAATGAGTTTTGAATAAATCTGTGAAAATATCAACAATTTTTTTATAGCGACATTGTCTTTAAATAAGTTGATTTGGAATTTCAGTGTTATAAAATTGCCAATAGGAGATATTCTGTTCTAGTACCAAAACTTTTTCATACCTTCTTAGTTTGTCTTATTCTTAGTAATGGGAGATTTGATTTATGGAATATTAAAACCAAATGTAACTCATTATTTTCATATCAAGCTTTCCATGTATAATATCAATTAAAAAATGCACATCTCTTAGTTGTAGCTACAGCAAAATTGGGAGCAAGTTATATTTAATTAAGGCTGCAATACAACTTATAGGGATGAAACCCAAGCAATAAATATTTTTTGAAACCGCTCAAGCCTTTCAATCAGTGTAAGATTTGAATACCAGACTTGCAATGCATAAATTAAGCTCGGCATATAATGGTTTTGCATAGCTTAATCTTTGTAGAGGGATGTGTCCATTTCGGTATGTTGCATTTTAATTGGAGTAAAGTGTAACTGCACTTTTTTATCCTGTTAATAACATGGAATGCCAAAGACAAACTTGATGATTCAATAATACCAAGATTATTGACTTCATTTTTAGAAAATATTTCATGACTTTGTATGCATAATCGTCGTGGGTGATAGTGCTAAAAATTGAAACTTACTATAGTTGAATTTAGTTTTGGTATTGGTTAGGCCAATTATCAATATGATTCCTTAGGATGGAGAGATCTGTGTTTAAAATTTTACATCATCAGCAAATAAATATGTAAGCGAATTACAATACTCTGGGAGGTCAGAAGAGCCCAAGATTGATCCTTGTGGGACTCCAATGTGCCTTCCTTCATTGTCTATGCATCTTTTCCAAACCCTAGACTATCAATGTCAAATTCAATGTGAAAGAGAACATTCAGTGTTTGGAAAATACATGTAAACATCTAATTCAGCAGCTTAAAGAACATCTGTTCAATCTATATAAGGTCGTTGTAAATTTTGCTCTAGAATTCACGACAGAAAGGCAAGAAAAGCTTGTGTTCACTGTACAAGGCTAATTTATTCTGATTATAAATTACTAATTTTAGATTGTAATCCATAGAAACACAACCAACCTAAACTTTAAAGTTCTTGCAAGATCTATTAAATTCCAGTCTAAAGCTTCAAATCAAATTTTAAATGCTGCTAAAATTTGAAAAAAGTTTTGGGTTAATCCATAAAATAGAACGCCGTAACAAATGAGTTGGTTAATTTTGATTTTAACAACAAAAACGATCTGCACAACTACCATTTTGTATGGTGGACAGCAAATTGAAAAAATCATTTCTCAAAATATCAACCTTTTTTAATTTGTAATTGAAATTTTCACTAAAAAATTTTGTCAATTAGAAGAAAACTTTTCCAAATTAATGCATTAAAGAATTAATCTACCATTATTTTAAATATGCGTTCAAGAATTTGTATAGAATTTGCAAGAACTTTAAAGTTAATTTTGGTTTCTCTTCCAAGTGGAATGAATAAATTGCTTACAATTATACATGCAAATGTATATATATATATATATATATATATATATATATAAAATTGCTATATCCAGTTTAAAAGTTAATTTCAAGACAAATATATTGCATAAAGAACTATATATGTATATACATATATATATATATATATATATATGTCAGGAAAAATTGTTATTAAGCCTATTTATTACAATAAATGAACAATTTTTTAGTAAATAGAATAACTATTGCAAAATATATATAAAATATATATTATTTCCAAAGATTATAAAATAATATTGAACTTCACATTCTCAGTATTCATAAATATTGGTTTAATGCATAAAAATTTAAAAAATAATGGGAGTCTAAAACCAAAATTTGAAATATACATTAACAAAATCAAAATCATGTTTCATTAAATTATGTTTTAATCAGGTAATATACTTGGGGAGAAGCTTTTTACTGATATCAACTAAAAAATCATATTTTGGTAGGATTCATTATTTTTTCAGAAAAAATTTGAGTTGGGGAGCAAATGCACCCCAAACAGTCACAACATATAATTTTTTTATTCAGTCACGAACCGTTAATGGATGCTAAGAATAGCTGTATTTTGAATGGCAATTTGAGTTAGTTGGTATCTATAAATATGCAATAATAGGCTTTTGATGAAATTATTTAAAAATCGGAATTTGCTCTTGTTACGCACATATCTAAGAGATTTAGTTCATTAGTATCTTCTTCTCCTTTATTGAATTTTAGAATCCAATGATAAATCCACAATTAGCCAATAATGAAGAGTTTTTCAGTTCTTTTTCAAATTATTGATGTGATGCACAATACAATGTTCAAATGATAACATTCTATAAAATATAAAACAAACATATATATATATATATATTAGAATGGAATCCACTATTGTACGCGTTTCGATTGTTTATTGATCATCGTCAGAAATATTTTAGCAGACAATTTTATACATAGCTATAAACTACACATTAAATTAACTAAAATATTTTCTACATGCTCAGATTTAAAATAGATTTAATCTTTGATATGTATTCATTTGTTTGTTCAGCATATTGATCCGTTCTAATTTCTTTAAGTATATGAATTATCCTATTTTGGTATCCTTAGTTTTTATAACGATGGTAAATTTTTTTTAACTTCATAATGGTGTTGAAATATCTCAGTATTTAAATGTCCAATAATATGCTCTTTTATGCGCTTCCCGAAATGGCGGCTTGTTTCTCCAATGTACAATTTGTTACAATTGATATTTATAAACAATTGAAGAAACTAAGTCTTCGGGAATGTGGTCTTTGTTCTTAAAAAGATGTTCAATTTTTAAAGAACTAAAAATTGGAATAAGTCTTGATCTTATGAGCTTTTGATTGATATTTATTAAGTTCTTTGACAATTTCTTGATGTTGCTCTCTATATATGGAAGTTTCCAATATATTTTTTGTTTCTCTTGATCTTGCAATGATTGAGGTATTAACTTTGTTTCATTACCTTGTTGTAAAATCTGTTGTGTAATAATTTTTTAATTAATTTATGCGGATAAACATTATTTTCAAAAAAAGTGTATAATTTGTCAAGTGCTGATGTTAGAGCTTTGTAATCGGATGATATTGCGTAAATTCTTTTGTAAATTGCTTTGACGCTGTTGATTTTATACTTCTTGTCACAATAGGATGTAAATAGTATACATAGATAAAGTAGCTTAATGGAAAATTGATTAAAACAATATAAGTACTTTTGCGTTATCTCCCCTCTCCCAATTTTTCCAAAAAAAGCTAAACTATCAACATAATAATTATAACCTTAACCCCAAATCCTATTCGATGCAATAACCCTAACTCCAAACATAACTCTAACCATATCCCTACCCCCAACCCTAACCCAAAGTATACCCGTAATCTTAAGTTAAACTCTACCCTATCCTAACCGTATGACAAACCATAAAACCAGCATTAACTATGTTCTTCATCATGACAGAGCCGACTCAATAAAAACATATTTATTTTGAAGTATGTAAACAAAGGAAATCATTTTTAAAAGGCTTTAAAAGAAAGTAAGTATGTGAAAAGATTTGAGGGAAAAGGCCTTGTTGATTGAATAAACATTGCCAAATCTTATAATTGCTTTGTAAACAAACACAAGCCGCCTGGTTGAACCACTAGCACTAATTACCATATTAATAGTAGTATATTATATTATTTTATAATTCATATTGAAAATTACTGGTATTAATAATAAATTTGAATGTGCCTTCTACATATTGGTTGGGGCTTGGTTTGGGTTTGGGTTAGGACTAAGGCATATTCTTGCAATTATTTGAGAGGGGGACTGGGAGATAACACAAAATTACCAAACAATAATTTAATTGAGAGATAGCTGAAACATTCGATATAAATTAAAATAATAGTTAATGGCAATTTTTTTATAACGTTATTAAGCAATTCATATTCCTATAGTTCATATTTATCTTTGATGTCGTCAATACTTCATTTTCAAGTTTCGAATTTTCAGAATAAAATAAAGCTAACTGTAGCCATACATGACAGCTGAATGAACATATCACTCACAACATTGTGGATGTTGTGAATGACAATGAACAACAACTGCCACGCACTACAGTCGCCTTAGAGTGACATTTTATAAACACATATTATAACCGACTCAATCTTAGAGTGACATTTTATAAACACATATTATAACCGACTCAATATTCAATTATTTCTCGCCGTTCATTCGTTCAATACACTTATGTTGCGCAATTTCAGTACAATTTGATTTTCGTTTACTAAGCAAAACTCTGAAATCGTGGGACATTCTGCAAATTACTATCAAAAATTGAGCTGTAAAAATGATGGGTAGGGTAAGTTTAGGGGAATAGGAGAACCTTAATATTATTTGCATAATTTGCATAAACAGGAATAAAAGTACACATTAATTTATAAGTTTACCAATGTTTTCAATAACGTGGCATAATAATTACTAAATTTGTTGATAAGCTTAATAGGGTCATAGGTAAATGGTCTCTTATTCCTACCTACCTGTGTAGGTAGTACGAGATAGAGTGTGAGGTACGAGTTTATCCGCGGGTACCCGTTTTTACCCAGTCGTACCAGCGGATACGGACGGGTAAACGGATTGGAAAAGTCTTTCCCGTACAGAACTAGTACGAGACCCCCTCATTTTCATTCTCAATGAGATTTTGAGTAACATATATTTTTATTGGATATACAATTACTTATGAAGAAGTGTTTTTTCTAAAATGCGTGGCTTTCATTAAAGCCAGAATCAGTTTAACACTAGAAAGAATGAAAATTCGATCCCCATAAATGCCTGAAGTGGTCTGAATTGACCACCTTCAGAAAAACTGTGTAGAGTGAAATACAATTATCAGAAAAAAATATGCTCGTTTCCAAATACATACAGTCATTGCTATTGCATACGCACATTTCCCACACTTGAAAATTTTTTGTGTTCCTTTGTTAAAGTTGATATACGTGAATCATAAAATCTTTCAGATTTCTAACATTTTTCCTATCTGAATACGGTGCAATGATTTCAATTGTGATTGTTTAAATGAATCAACATGATCTTTTAAATGTGCTGGTATTTTGATCTTGAGAAATTTTGGTATTACTTCATATTTAATGCACTCCTGAATAAATTGAAATTTTAGTTTTTCTTTCTCAAATTTCGAACACATAGAACAAGTTTATTTGTATAATGTAAGATCTTCATTGCTTAGACATGTTGTAATAGTATTTGTTGCTTTAATACTAAGCTTCTTTATCATTTTATGACAAAACAACCAAAACTTTAATTAAAGGTACTTTCGGTACTTACTGTACCATCGTCAGTCAAAAACAAAATAAATTGGTGGTAAGAATATTAAGAAAGAGAAAAATAATTTAAATACAAAATGTCATCAAACTCCTCATTTACTTTATGATTTGTAAATTTATATTTGTACCACAAATTAATTTTGTTTTTTACTGGCAATGGTACAGTAAGTACCGAAAGTAATTTCAATTAAAATTTTCGCTGATTTTTCATTATATATATATATATATATATATATAAAGAAACAATTTGCATTTTTAAGTTATTTTGGCTTTACATCCCGTGGTCTTTAAGCACTATACAATCCCTAATCTATTATAAATGCATAAGTTTTAACATGTGGCTTTTTGTATGGACCTTCTGGATTGCCGTTATAGAGATATTCAAAATTCAATTCCAAGCCAGCAAAAGCCGAAAAATTAACTTAGAAATAATTTCATTAAAAATTCATTTTAAATTGGGCAAATGAACAGTGGAATGATTTACACCACCATAATATTTAACTGTAAAGTCATTGCCAACATTCTTTAGATTGGTATATTACTATGGAAAGGAATTAATTTCTTTTTAAAGTTTATGAAAATTCTTCTTAGTCAATTGATCATCATTAATTTAAACTACTTAGAGCAGATAGAATTCAAATTTGACATTACAATAAAACAAAAGAAGGAGATGATATGTTCATAATTGATAAAAACAAAAACCTAGACTTAATAATAACGTTTCAAACAATATCTCATGTGAAAGTCTCTGGGTGGACATCAAAAACCCGCTTAATTGTAATAGTAGGCAGCTTCTGCAAGTATCCTATTGTCCAAAAAACTTTTCCGAACAACTTTTTTGCACAAATTAAAAATAAAATCATGACAGACTTAAGTCATAACACAAATATAATGTTAATAGGTGAAGGAATTTGAATATTACTGAGAAGCTAAGCTACAAAATTTCCTTTCAACTTTCAACATTTCACTAATAAATCAATGCATTCCATCCAGAATTTCTGCAAATAACCAAACCTTGATTGATTATTTTATGGTTTCAGAAAATGAATTTTTATCCAAATACATTTACTCTGAACTCCTTATGCTGACTATTGCCATACAATAGATTATTGTAATAAGCAAAAATTTAACTATTCATCTAGATCTTGGATAGAAATAAGAGAAAAATTAGAAGAAAATGTCTTAAAACTTATAAATAATTTAAAAACCGAAAATTTGAATAGTTCTACTCACAAACACCAAATGAAATTTTCAACAACTAGCAAAATTCTTTTATTCTATTTAGACATTCCTCGCCCCGGAAGGAAAATTTTTACTATGAAAAAACATGATAATGTGTCCAATAAGTTTCAATGCCATGGATTGATGTAAAATGCTTAGAGTTAATTGAACAAAAGAAATCTAAATGGAGGAAATTACAAAATTCTCAAACCGCAAACAATTATAATTTCAATAATAATTGACGTATTTACACACAAAAAGCCTATAATAAATATTTTCGTTTTAAATACCAAACTATTTCTTCCCAAAAATGTAAATGGCAAACAAGTAAAAGTAGAAATATTAAAAAAATATATTATAAAGGAATAGTAAAAACTAATAATAAGGACATGAGTAACATATTTAATGAAGTTTTGTGAAACTTAGGCAATCGTAATTGTATAAATGCTCCCTTTAACATTAATGGAATTCAACCCATAGCACAGTGTCTCTCTTTCCGATTCGTGACTAAGTTTGAAATTACCAAATCTATTAAATTTTTAAAGAACAAATCGTGCAGTCCCTTTTTGATTGAAAATTAAAATTCTGGGCTTCTCAGACAAAAGTGCAGACCAAATAAGCAGTTACCGGGGGGTGTGAAAAGTTTATGGCATAACCAAATTTTGAAAAATTTGTCTGCCTAATGGCAAAAATTTGATCAGAATACTATGTATGCATCCAAACTAGTGACAGCACATTTTAGAATACTAGATGCGGTGTTTGCAGAAATATGTGCATATACACTTGCCAAAGTCTATAAAATTAAATGAAATTTTATCATTAAAAAATATAAACAAAATATTACCAAATAAATACACATGCTAGAAAACAATTTGGAAAACATGATAGTACAGTAAACATTCAATATGTACATTGAGGCTGATCATTACTACCTCAAGTCTACGACGTGCACATTCTGTGCTTTTCTGTAATTCTTCTGAATTGCCATCACAACATGATCCTTTAACAGAAGATAGAAATTCCTTTTCAGGCCCTTCTTCGCTGTCTTCTATTCCTATGCGCCTTCTATGCTTTTTAATTTGCATCAAGCATTCAGATTCATAATTTTCTTTTTTGATTTTTGATAATTTCAAAAATCAACTAGAGGCCAAATCATTCTCAGAATTATCATCAACGAACAGCTGTTTAAACTTTATCCATTTCTTTTATATTTTATAGTGCGATTTTTAGTTTTCAGATGAAGCGATTTCATATGGATCCCAAGATCTGGCTGACGTGTGACATTTTGATCTTGCTCCTCTGAGGCCTATGAGAGATGATCTGATCATGGCGAATGCAATCCTCCTCCTCAGCCAATTGGTGGTGGTGAGAGTTGGTATTTCCAATTTGTCTGAGAGGACAGTGGCTAATCTTTTCACGCGAGCTTGTTTAGAGGGTGCATGTCCTCCTGAGGAAGCAATTACAATAGAGCAGAATGATTATGCTTTCAACTCGCAAACTCTAGCCTGATATTTCCGTTTCTTCCTATTTTCATGCTTCTTGTAGAATGCTTCAATGTCTCCACTGTTTATTTTGCAAAATGGATTAAATATGCTGACATCGAACATCGTGCGCTCAAATCTGCTGCCCCACACTCAGCTCACTGCAATGTCAAGACGGGCACCATCTTGAGCATTGGTTCTACTCGGCATAGGCCTGTCCACTGGGATAAGTTGGGTTTTGATAGCCACGTCATGTCACATTTCAGTCAAGACTGATGCAAGGAGGTCCCTGACTTCATTGTGACACATAATTGGGAATCCTCCTTTTGGGCATGACAGAGCATGTTTGACATTTTGATGGCATATGTTCGGGTGTTATCCCATATCAAAGGCATAGTGCATTTCGGAAGTGGCGTTTTGGAAGATAGCTACCTTCTGATTCGATTGGCAGACAAGTCAGCCATGAGGAAGCTTCCATCACTTTTGCTAGGTCAAAAGATCTTCTTAACTCGAGACTCATTCTGTTTCTTGTATCTTCTTGTCCTGTCGCATTTTAGCAATCTTGGCTTGTATTCTTTTGATCTTTATTCACTGTTGATGGCTTGTTATTTGTTCAATGTCTTCTTCACTATTCATTCTTATGGCATCAACGAGAGAAGAACATATAGCCTTTGAGACTTTGTATTGTGGATCAGCGCGAATGAGACCTGCTCCTTCTCTACAGAATGGATCCCATTGCGTCAATGTGGTCTTGCAGAGGTTTCATGAGCTCTTTATTATGCAGGCTAGCGCAGCATGGAGCTATTTTTCGGCTACTTCAATTAGTCGCCTAAGTTTTGTACACCATTTGGTCACCAGTTTTCTGATATATTGCGTCGTCAAATGTTCACTACCAATCACTGACCCAAGTAATCGTGTCCCTTCAATGATTATTTCGATATTTATCCCTTCAAAAAGAACACTAGCATCATTCAGCCATTCTGGCTTCACGAGAAGTTTTGTTTTCATTGCATTTGGGAAGTAATCGTGCATTGAACCAATGGCTTCAATTTTCAGCCACCATTTACGCAGGGCATTGATTCTCCCACACTCTGTCTGGTCATCTGCAATCCAGACTTGAGTACATCGCCCAACTTGGCTCTTCTTCAGGGGCATACGCAGGATTTTCTGACGGGGGACACTATCTTCATTACCCAATGCGGAGCAAAGCCCAGAGAAATTTTTTTAAAATATTGAGAAAGTAGACGATCCTAGATTTTAAATTTTTCAATTTTTACGAAATTTTTTTTTGATTTATCCAGTCAAAATCAAATTTAGAAACCTGACGGGAGGAGGGAAATTCCACCATGTCCCCCCTCGTACGCCACTGCTCTTCTTAATGATCGCCATTCCAGATATTGCGAACATTGGCATAGCTAAGGGATCTGGGTGTGTTATTGTGCCCTCCTGAGACAGAATTGTCTCATTGTTGACATGGAGCCCTAGCTTGATGATATGAAGGCGTGGCAACAAAATCTACAAATACATTCTTCTTACTGGGTTCCGGAGATTTCAGTGTCTAGCTTTTCTTAATGAAATATGATTTTCTATTGTGGATTTCCCATTCATACAAAAACAACAATGCTTTGTGTAACAATTTTTTAGACCAAGCCAAAGAGCAACCACATTTAAATTATCACATAACTGCCAACAATGTTCATCATAGTGAATGTATCCCAGAAGCTGCTATAAATTTTAATAAGTCTCTTTCATTTGAATAGCATGGCCAACTGGTATAGACAGTAAAGCATTATCACTTTGTAGCAGAACCACTTTAAGAGTCTTGGGGGAGTCTATGAAGAGCCTCCACGGGTGTGAATTGTAACTAATGCTGAGTGATTCCATCAAGCCATTAATGTCATTGCAATAAACTAAGTCACCTTTTATAAAGAAGAAATTATCCTAATGCTTT
The DNA here is from genome assembly GCA_900660155.1 of Hofstenia miamia. Lineage (NCBI taxonomy): Eukaryota > Metazoa > Xenacoelomorpha > Acoela > Hofsteniidae > Hofstenia > Hofstenia miamia. The sequence continues at coordinate 1,472,138 of CABFPE010000010.1, read as the reverse complement.
TGATGGAAAATGAAATGTGATATTTTTGCAAGCTACTTAGTGGTAGACAAAGGCACTTATGAATAAATAATAAATATATAAATAATTTCTTTATTTCCTGTACATTTATTTGCAAAATAACACAAATGCAAAGAAAAAAAAAGCTAAAATATAAATAAGCACAGAAACCCAAAATGCTTTACATCGATAGTAGTGTTAGTAAATATCCTTTTTAATATATTTTAGTAAGTCGCCATTTATAAGATAATTTACAGACATTGGTAAAAATGATTTTTGAAAGTGAGTTGTTCTGAAACGATTAGATCGAAAAGTAGACCGGGTACCATCAAGTAAGCTTTTAGAGCTCATAATTTCAGAGTGAAGCGGATGATCAAAATTATTAATAACTTTCTAAACAAACTTGAAAAACTGCTTTTTAAAAATAATCATCTACAATTGATACCATCCTTTGTTTGGTAAAATGTGACGCTGGTGAAACTTTATTGAAATATTTAAGAGGTTTTCGCAATTTGGTTTTTTGTTTTTCACTTAAAGAAAATCAAAAAAACTATTTCACCATGCATGTAGTGAGGCAAGACGAAAGATTTAAATAGAATAACTTGTCTGGGATAATCAAGATTTTTATACCAGAAAGAAATAGTCTTATCGAATAATTAATCTTTTTGATCATTATATTAACCTGCTCGTTCCATTTTAAATGATCATAAAATGCAAACCCAGGTATTTTGAATTTTTTTACCTTTCTTATGCTTTTATTCATGATGGTAATAGCTTCATCCGCAATCTCACTCACTTGAACATCTTATTTTAAAAAATAATTATTTGCATTTTCCAACATTAAAAATTAAGTTGACTTTTATAAAAATCTTCAATTGCAGCAATATCAGTTTTGTATAATTCAAAATCATTTATATTGTGAATGGATTTTAGTATTATCTGAGTATTTATCCAAATCACAATATTTGGCCTTTATAGAATTCGTGCTATATGTAAAAAAAAAGAGGGCCACTCACAGGCCCAACCTGTGGTATCCCTACCAAGTATTGGCATATTCTGATCAGATTTTGCCGTGTTTCACACATTGTTTAAACCCATTCACATAAATACAGAGCCACTTTGTAATACATTTGTAATTCCCAACTGTAACTTTACTAATTTTATTTAAAAGAACATTTTGTAAAATAGTATTGAAGGCTGAAGAAAAGTCGACAAACATCTAATAATACATTTACCGCTATCAAGGTTTTTAAGTATTTGGTGATTCAACCAAAGTACCGCATCAACATTCGACATCCTCTTTTTGTAGGCAAACTGTTTAACGTCGTCAACATCACTAATCATCTAAATTAGGTACTTCAGCGCAGTTCTATCAAGACATCTCGCTGCAATAGAAGTTACAACAACCGGTCTAAGAGATTGCCTGTTTTCAATGGATGAATCAATTTTTTAGGAATTACAGAAACCACACCAGTCTTCCACGAAGATACAATTGTTCTTCAAAACTCAGAGCAAACAAATTTGCAAAAGGTTTGGACAATTGATCTGCACAATAATGAATTATCCAAGCAGGAACTTTACTATCACCAGAAGATTTCTTTGGATTAACATTTTTAAAAATTAGTTTGACATCTGACGGCACAACAATAGGAAAATTNTAAACAGAGGAGAAACGTCTGATGGTTTACTAAATCAGTAAATCCTCACCCACCATTTACTGAGTGATAGTTATTAACGATAATACACTGTACAATTAGGCCAGGTGGAGGATGTTACACCAAGATTGAAGCTAAAAACAATGTAAGCAACATTTGGTTGACAATGTTTTTATCAACAGATACAATTATCTCTTTTTTGACACATGGTATTTTCTTGGTTGCAATATACAAATCAAACTGAAATAATCACACTTGATCTAATCATAATATTTTTTAATCACTTCTTTTCGATCTTAGTATCTTCTGCGACGTTTGCAGCTTATTTCTGTTTTATTTTGGATGATGCTACACTAGCCAAATATTTGAATGTTTAATATTTTCAAGTATTAAAGTGGTGCAATTTATTTTTTTGGTGATGACTTAAATTCATTGGATTTACTTTGCTTTTCTTTGTCAGGTTATTTTATTAATTGTCATGGAAAGCTAAATGTTCGAGCACTAGGGTATTTGAGACAGTGGTCCATGACTTAATTTAACGGGAGCTTCATAATGGCTTTGCACCAACATTAATTTGTTCACCATTCAAACAGCTGTGTGGCTGGTAGCCAGTGCTTACCTGATGTGCTCTTAGAACATCTTATTTTAAAAAATAATTATTTGCATTTTCCAACATTAAAAATTAAGTTGACTTTTATAAAAATCTTCAATTGCAGCAATATCAGTTTTGTATAATTCAAAATCATTTATATTGTGAATGGATTTTAGTATTATCTGAGTATTTATCCAAATCACAATATTTGGCCTTTATAGAATTCGTGCTATATGTAAAAAAAAAGAGGGCCACTCACAGGCCCAACCTGTGGTATCCCTACCAAGTATTGGCATATTCTGATCAGATTTTGCCGTGTTTCACACATTGTTTAAACCCATTCACATAAATACAGAGCCACTTTGTAATACATTTGTAATTCCCAACTGTAACTTTACTAATTTTATTTAAAAGAACATTTTGTAAAATAGTATTGAAGGCTGAAGAAAAGTCGACAAACATCTAATAATACATTTACCGCTATCAAGGTTTTTAAGTATTTGGTGATTCAACCAAAGTACCGCATCAACATTCGACATCCTCTTTTTGTAGGCAAACTGTTTAACGTCGTCAACATCACTAATCATCTAAATTAGGTACTTCAGCGCAGTTCTATCAAGACATCTCGCTGCAATAGAAGTTACAACAACCGGTCTAAGAGATTGCCTGTTTTCAATGGATGAATCAATTTTTTAGGAATTACAGAAACCACACCAGTCTTCCACGAAGATACAATTGTTCTTCAAAACTCAGAGCAAACAAATTTGCAAAAGGTTTGGACAATTGATCTGCACAATCATGAATTATCCAAGCAGGAACTTTACTATCACCAGAAGATTTCTTTGGATTAACATTTTTAAAAATTAGTTTGACATCTGACGGCACAACAATAGGAAAATTATCTGTTTCAAGTAAATGATCAAAGTCAGTGTCTAAGGCATCCTTTCCAACATGCTCATTAAACCGGGTAAAAAACCTATTAAGGGCATTTGCTCGTTCCTTATTTATTACAAAACCTTTGTAATTTTTTTTCATTTTGCTGTCAATTTGATCAAAAATATCATGAATAGACATTTGACTTATTTCATTTTTTCTATGCCAATACAGTATCTTGTTAATATGTTTCTGAACCATATTTCTTTTATGTTTATCCTGATTTTTGATTGCACAAGCTTTCTTTCTAAGACAATTTTCTGTCCGTATTCTTAATTTTTCATTTAGGAACAATAGTATCAATTACAAACTGTATGTATGATTCTGTACACACAACCTTGTTATCTAGAAGTAAGTCACTTTGAATAAGTTCCCAGTCTATACTAGAAAAAGCTTCATTAAAATCAATACTATTCACAGAAGTTGCTACCTGTCATGTGCAATAACTTACTCTAGTTTTATTTTTACATGTTTTTTAGGTAGCAGAAATAGAATTTTATGATCATAATTACCAATAAGTGTAAATACACGTATTTTATATAAATTTTCATCGTTAACGTAAGCAATATCCAGTTGAAAGTTGTTCGGAATATATGTAGGCTCTAACTAAATTGAAAAGATTAAAATTATTAGCACAACACACATTTTTATGGCATACATAATAATGCAATCTGATATAGTTTGTAAGTCATGCAATCATATGATGTGCAATGCAAATGTCTTCATGTGCATATGTTGCAAATCAAATTACCATTTAAAGGAATGTGCTGGCTTTTCCAAAACTGCATTGGACGCATTCGTACGTTATTCTGACAATCTCATTACAATATGTAATGACTGTTCTTTGAAGGATGAAAGGAAGAAATTCGTATAAAGTCTTTGTATCGTTATGTTGAAGAAGAGCATAAGAAATTAAAAATTAGAGCAGAAGAGGAATTGAGTACACTCGTTGAACGCAACAATGAACAAGCCTCTTCATCTTCAATGCTAAAAGCAGTAAGTGACACGTCATTTCGTTTAAAATTAGGCATTAATGGCATGCCCGAGGTTTCAGGAAATTATGAAGATAGGTTGAAGTGTGAAATAGAATTAGTATATGACATGTTAAAATATTTAAATGTAAAAGATCAACCATGTAATGTTTTTAGAATTGGAAAATACAGCAAAAGCAGTAATAGACCTAGAAATCTCATTGTCAAGTTTAACGCAGAGTGGACAGTAAGAACAGTCATGGCAAGCGTGGCAAAACTAAAAACATATAATAGAAAAGTTTTTATCTCAAGTGATCTATCAGAGGAAGATCGTTTAATTGAGAAAAAAATTTGAAAGAGACTTTACGAAATGATAAAAGCAGGAATTGATAAGTCTGAATTAAAAATTAGAAATCTTAAGCTCTACAAAAATGACAGCTTGGTTATTGTAGATTGACTACATAAATAGGAATTTCCACTGATACCATCTGTGTTCTTTAGCAATGTAGAATCACTAAAGCATAAAATGGATGAACTTTTTTCATTTGTTTCTTAAAATCTAGTGGAGTTAGTGCTATTGCTGAAACACATCTATCAAATCTAATTTCAGATTGAAGTTTTCAGTTGGATAATTATAATATTGAGCGTTTAGACAGAATTGTCTCACATGGAGGAGGAGTAATGATTCCGATTCTTTGTGGCATTCCGTATTTGCGTTTTATATCTTCTTTGGTAAAAAGTGATGAATTTTTAGGAATAGAAGCCTTATGGATTAAATTGTCTGCCTCTTGCTCACCTCTTGGCATTAGTGGATACATCATTGGAGTGATCTATCATCCGTATTGGAGTAATGCCGAAAACAAAAAATTGACAAAATACCTTTGATTAGCAGCTAAGTCATTTGAAATTGACTATCCAAATCATATGATAGTTATCACTGGAGATTTTATTGCCCTAAATAATAACTTTTTACTCACAGAATTTCACATACACCAAATGGTTAAATTCCCAAACCACCTTGGCAAAACATTTGACAAAATTTTTAAATCGAATCAAGCCACCTTTAAGGAAGTTTGTCCCCTGCCAAGCATAGGAGGATGTCTCCACCAATCAATAATAATGCGGTCAACAAAATATAAACCACAATCAAATTCTTACATATTGCGTCGAAGTATTTGTGATACAAACAAATTACAATTTCGGAAATTTTATCATCAGTAAACTGGATGGAATTCTTTAGGAAGTGCCCGAACTTTGTTAGTCAATGGGATGTGTTTTCTTCTTATATTTCACATCAAATTGAAATTTTTATCTAATGAAAAGCCATGGATAAGTCCAAAAATAAAGAAACTCATAAAGAAAAGAGGACAAGCATTACACTCTGGCAATTTAGTTAAATTTAAAAAATTACGCAATTACATTAACAGATTTTTGAAGGTTTTAAGAGAAAGATACTACGAAAATCATGTCAAGGAACTCAAACAAGTTAACCCTTCACAGTGGTGGTCATGTATTAGAAAAATGAGCTTTATATCTGTTCAATCAAGGTAACTCTTAGTCAAATGTCGCCGATTGATCTTACTAATGAACTAAATTTAAAGCTAACAGAATCTGTTTGTCATTTCCAAGAAATTTCTCCACCAATAAGAAGGAATCACAATTGTGAAATAATGTGATGAAATGATGATTTTTCATATGTTAAAAAAATTACCTGTTCAAAAAGCTTCGGGTCGAGATCATAATTCTAATGCATTGCCCAATTGGATTCTGCAAAGTTTTAGTTATGAACTAGCAAAGCCAATTTGTACTTTGATAGAATCTTCTTTGTATGATTCTTCAGCAGAACCATTTGTAACTGCAGATGTTATTCACCTTGAAAAGGTTAAACCTGTTATTACACCATTGACGGATATAAGTCCAATACCTTTAACTCACTCAGTATCTAAATTAATTGAACAAATTATTATGGACAAAGAACTAAAGCCTAAAAGTTTAGCATTTTTAGATCCCAGACAATTTGGAGGAACACCTGGTCGTTCTACAGTTCATGCTTTAATTGAAGTTGTACACCATTCGCTGTCTCTGCTAGAAACAAAAAACTCTTACCTACGAATATTCTTTTTCTACTTTAAAAAAGCGTTTTACTTTGTTAGACATCCGATAATTATATTTCTCCTGCACAGAAGGGATTAATAGCAACTATTCTTTCACCAAGTGTAACTTAGATAATAAACCATTAACATTATTTGCTATAATAAATGGAAATGACAGCTCGTGAGCAAAGGTTTCTGTAACAAAATACACGCTATCTATAATATTCTCATTAACGAAGGCTTATGAATTCTGATGGGACAATATCAACATTTTTATAGAAATTAACAAACATGCACTTTGCCATATCTCACAAACCAGAGCCAATAAACAATTTTTGATGTGATTTTCGTTTTCAGTAACCCACATTTAGCCAAGATTGAATGTTTTTGATAAGGAAGCATATTGATTGTAGACCAGTATGATACTTAAATTTAACGTCACTTCCACAAATGTTTCTCCGTTTAAAGGGAAATTTTATGGCATACATATAATGATTTTAAATATTTAGGTATAACTTTGATTCTCGACTAAATTTTACAAAAAAACTAATTTTATTAAGAAAATGGCTATTTCAATATTAAGTTAAGTTTCTTAAAAATATATCGCAATAGTTTCCAACCATAGCAAAAATTCACATTTATACTACGTCACTAAATCTATAAAACAAACTCAAAATTAAGAGCATATAAAAACGAAATTAAAACTACTTCTGTAGGTCTACAAATTGCAAAGAAATTTTTTAATACTGATTATTCAACAGACCGCATCTAATCAAAATTCGCCATAACTCAAGCGGTTGGTACTTTAAATTGATACCATATTTCTCAAAACGAATACCAAATATTTTTAAAAACGTACAGCACCTTGATAGGACATCAAATATTAGAAAGTTTTCTAAGTAATTATTTTCAACTCAATCAACATAAATATATTTTCGATAGTTCTGCTCATCTAATAAGTTTATTAGTGTAGAATTTTTGTCAATATTCTGCATGACTTTATAAAGCATTCTGTATAAAATCTGTGTCTAAATGCCATTACAAAAAATGACATTTTATCAATTTAATTGGCTAAAGCCACTCTGTTGCTTAACAACAACAGTATCCGTTTTGAGATATTTGGTATTCGTTTTGAGAAATTCGATATTACTTTCGAGTACTAACCAGCTCAAGTTAGTAATTGTATTTGTTTTTGTAATTATTTATTTTGTATGTCTTTGTTTCTGTTATTTGTAATGTTTTTTTGACAATATTTAGAGTTGCAAACAGTATTTTATATATTAAAGGAAACCCTAAATATAGATATTTCCTTTCCTTTCCTTTTATTAATTGGCAACAAACTAGATCTATGTTTGCTGTTCTTTTTTCCTTGTTGCCATTAACGTTCCCTGGTTACTGTATGTCAATGACATTGCGATATTTTAATTGGCAGTTCTTTAGCCTCCAATATCTCATTTGATCTTGAGCTGTTGTCTATGTTAACAATTTTCATTTTAGTCCTACCAATGCATGGGACATCACCTTTTTAGTATATCCAACGGATCTACCTTTTCCAGGTACATTTTCTCCTTATCATACTCATCTTGGAGTTAAACTTACTGCCAACTTAAATTACACTGGACATGTGTCCTTTTGTGCGCATCTTTTGATGAAAGTGCGTTCAGACGAGCATCTTTTTGATGTCCATCAATTTGATGCAATTGCGTTTAGACGAGCATTATTTTGATGCACGGCCACTTGTTTATTCATCAATTAAGTTTAATAGAAATTGGGTGGGAAGACTATAATTCTATAATCACCACCTAAATTACTGATTCAAAATAGTAAATCAAAAACGAATTTGATTGGATGTTTAATTCTAAATATATTGTTATACAATATTTCCAAGAATAAGTAGTTAATTGTTGATTGTTAAAAAACGAAATTACCTGTTTAAAGTATCTAGAGGCCGGCGGTATACCGATACTGAAACCAATACCGATATATTATGACAATTCCGAAAAATACTGATAACGTAGTATCCCTCTTAAAACATTGATCGGTACATTATTTTATTCCATTTTACATATGAATACATTTAATTGATATAACCACTGTATACTACAACTATCTTTGATATATATATATATATATATATATATATATATAGGTTCTAGATACCCTTTTTTGCAAATATCTCCAGGGTGCTGGATACAAAAAAAATATATACGGGCGTTAGATACTATAGCAGAGGGCGCTGGATACGGGTATAAATTTTTTTTTCGAAGAAAATTGAAACTTATACATAATAAATTAGACATCTATTCCAAATGCGCAATGTAATTTTTTTTGGATAAAATGAATTTTTCTGGCTCTCCTCCTACGAGGCGAGCTGGATGCAAATCCCATAGCATCTAGAGCCCGTATATGTATATATATTTATGTATGCATATATATATATATATATATATATGGGAAATGCAAAAACCTTATACTTAGCAGGAAACAGTGCGAAATTTCTAAGGCATTTAGTGGGAATCGCACTTTTCCCCAAAAACCTATTTTTTGGCCATTGCTCCCGCAGTATTCACTTGAACTTAAATATATTAACTATGCAGGTAAATTAAAGAGACACTACCCTGCAAAATTTCAAATATTTATGTTTGAAACGCGGGCATGATTAGGTTTTAAAAAAAATTCAGTTGGAGATTATAAGTTATATATATATATATGCAAAATATACTATTGAATTTTCATAGACATACCGATACCGCGGTATTTTATGAGAACCAAACCGAAACGACTCCCAAAACGCGGGGCCTTAAAAGTTTCCTTGTAATTACACAATTGACAATATAATAAATTTCAATACATGCTTGAAATTTGTTTTATAAGTAATTTTAATTAGTTCTAAATGCATGTAAAAGATATTGACAATTCAGTAGCCTAATTTGTGAAAAATCAATATTGCTTCATTAAAAGGAATAACTGCCTTTTGTATAATTAAATATCGTCATGGTTCGTTTTGAAGTTAAATCGCATTTTAAGACCTATGGCTACTTGAGAGAATCTGTCCCCAAAACAAAGTCGTTAATTACTTATCGTTCAAATGAATAATGTGCGTTCAGACGAGAATCTTTTTAATGTATGCTAATTTGAATAATGTGCGTTCAGACGAGCATCTTTTTGACGTATATCAAATGATATACATCAAAAGGTTCTCGTCTGAACGCACCTTAAAGCAAATTTCGACTTTTGCTATCTTTCATAATGTTCATTTCAATACCTTTTTTTATAAATAGCGTACAATTTTTAAATACAAATCTATGTATGGACAATAACTATTTAGTAATTTGAATTATAGTTCAAATTATAAATCTTCTTTAAATGAAAGACTTGAATTGACAATATTTATTTTTTTAATGAACTCCATATTATTCAATGTATATATATATTTCAATACCTCATTTGCTGTGAGACTCATTGTTCAAGGCCATTCCTTGTGCTATTCTTCTCGTTGGTAGCCATCTCGTGATTGCTCCACTCTATTGAAGGTTCCAGAAACGTGCTTTCAAATGTATTTCTCCCTTACAACACAAAGATGCTCTGCTCAATATTTCGCGGTCACTTCAATTTCACGCCTGAGATCTCCTGTTCAATAGTTTCTTGACTCGCAATCTGGACCTTGTTCCATTTGATTTTACAACATTCTTGAATTCTCACTCTACTCGCTGTGATGGTGCGTTCACGTTCTTTGTTCGTCATCTCAAGAAAAATCGCACCCTTCACTCGTTTTTTAATCATGCCTGTGCTTCTGCAAAGTATAACAGTTACTAAGAAATAATATTCGATTCCATTCCATCAAACCATTGCATAAGAACTATTTCCAAATATCAACATCACTGTAAGAACAAAGATATCTGGTCTGGCCGCTTCTACTGGATCAGTAAATTCAGTAGAGTATTGTTGAACGGGTTGCAAATGCCACTTGAAATTTATATAAATGCTGAAATAGCATGTATTGAACGCCACATTTAGCTTATACTGCACGTAGGAATGTACTATAATGTAAATTGACATTTTTAAAGAGTAACATGAATTAACAAAACTGGAAATTTACTTGGTAGAGACCAAGGACAAGCCAAATTCAATATTGAAAAAATGGTCTCCCAAATATCTGTACCCTGAAACATACAAACGCACTATCAGATGCAACGAAAAAGACCCTCGCTTCATGGCTAACTATCATACACTCCCAGAATTAAAGTTTCAACTTAAATGAATGACGTCAGGGATGCATATCGTTATCGGTTCACCTTGACGAATAACGCAATTATCACGAAAATATTAATGTGGTGGCTCAAATATTGCCCACGCATTGACATACACATTTGACTGCTTTACCATAATGAAACTTAATACGGAGAGAGATTTAGAAATTCTTCTATAGAACTTCCATTACTAAAATTTTTTAAGATAATGAATATCATACAGATCTTTTAGGGCATCTCTACAAAATATTTGGATACTGAAAGAATAAAATCTGTAACTAGGTAATATCAATTTGCAACTAAGTGGAAATATAGATAAGCAAAACTTACTATAAAACATTAATAATTGTTTTTATAATGCCTGTAATTTGCAAAGGTTTAAATGAGTAAATATATTGATAAAAAATTGTTAAATTTACATAAGTAACTTCAATTCAATTTCACAATTTTAAGAAATTTATGCAATGTGTATAAGAGACAGGATGTAGTCAGTCACATCATCTTAAATATGGGAAAAGAAGGAAGTCAAAAATATATTATTGTGTACATTGTATAGCAATTCTACAATATTTGATGGATATACTGCACAACGATATTCAATATATTGCCACTATGATATCTCATCAACAGCCTAAAGAGGTACGAGCGATTAATTCACAGACGATGTACGGATCACAATTGGATGCTGGTCGTCTATCTTCGAGGTAGCCACAGCCAGCAAGCTGTGTGTGGCGGTTGATCCTGATTGAAGCGGCTCGGTCACCATAGCCCCAAGTGAATTTCTTCCAAGAAGCAGTTTCATAGGCGCCTGATAATCGCTCCTTGTTTTCTTCACCACCAGAAAGATCATAGCCTTTGATATGCAACTCTTGTTTGGCTTTTAATCTTTCAATGGCAGACAATATATGCTAAAAATCACTAAAAATAAAAACACCAAATCGACAAAACAAATCATACCTTTATTCCACCGGGAGCACGCATACTCTTTGTACTGAAATTGCAATGATTACCAGCGCCATTCCATTCTGGAAGAGGCTTTGGATGGAAGTTAGCAACGACTCCATAGTATTCACACAGCCGATGCATAATGTAACGGGCGATCCAGAGATGGTCTCCAGCAGAAACTCCGATACATGGACCCACCTAAATATTTTAATTGCAGTAACTGTAAAAAATGTGAATCATCTCAAAGATTCAAATTAATGGATAAAAAATACCACTTCAACGCAAGGATGATATGCGGTTATCTGAACGTTTAATAACTACATTATCGTAGCACGATTCAAATAAGGTGATCAAAATTCAATGATTTAAATCATGATTTTTAATCACATTGACCTTGATTTAAATCAAACAAAGATAAATAAATTGGTTATTTCAGTACATTATTTTAGCAAATAATTCAGACAGGGTAATTTCAAGTGCCTATAAAATTTACCTAAGGTAATTTCCCTAAAACTAATCTGCTAAGTTTTAACCTTTTAAATGTTGACGCCCAAAAAATTTAAGAAACTATGCCTTACTGATAACCTTCTGTGGGCTTGGTATTGATATATATATATATATATATATATATATATA
>CABFPE010000010.1:1413428-1428970 GCA_900660155.1 Hofstenia miamia | reverse complement strand
AGAGAGGACGAACGAAGGTGGTCAGCAACATCTGAGGTGGACACAGAAGCAGCAAAACGGCCAACATAGATATGAGCTTTGCGGGGAGGCGGCGGAAGTGAACTAATAGGAACAGCAGGGAGACGGCAGGAAGCACTAGAACCAAAAACTGGACGAGGACGATTACGGTTAGTTGATGAAGGGATAGACTGCTTGGGAGGATGCGGTAGAGCAGGAGGAGCAAGCACGGGTGTGAAACTCGGAGCAGGATTATTGGGGAGAGATGAGACAGAACGCGAGGCAGCAGCACTGTAGGAGAACATTTGGGATTGCAGAGAGGAAACATCAGAGGAAAGCTTTGTTAGGGAATCAGATAAGGATGATATGACGCCAGGGCCATCATTGGTGGACGGAGTCGAGGTAGAGAGAGCAGAGACCGCTTGGCGTAACAACGAAATGATGGCGTCTTTCTTCAGACCACCAACAGCGGAGGCAAACTGGGCATCGCTCAAATTTTTGAGGTCGGACAGCGAAATTGGGGGCATAGCTGAAATCTAATTAAACTGTATAATAAACAGGCAAATTAACTGATTCATGGATTTGGTAAACCGTCTACCTATATCATACTGGTTTAAAGTAAATTATTCATAGAGATAGCATAAATATGACAATTGCGCTGCTTTTAAGCCTAAAATGAAGTCCATATAACTAATCTATCAAAAGTTATTGTGATCTAAGTTATTTCATCTTTTTTAACAATTCGAGGAGTAGTAGCACGATTAGTGTGGATAGAAGCCATAAAAATGTAGTTTTTAGTGGTTTTGGTCAATTTCTCACCTTTCTAGACTAACAATTTTGAGGGAATTTCCAACAAACATTTGCTTTCATTCCATTCTAATGTACATGGCAATGCCATAAAAATATAGTTTGAATTCCAAACGGAATAGTAAACGAAAAAATTATTACTTTAGCATGAAACAGGAGCTTTTCTGTTAGCAAAATTCTTTGTAATAGTACTAAAATATGTTTAACATTAGGTATGTGCAATTCGTATGTATGTGCTTGCATTAAAATTCAAAATTCTAGATAAAATACCTTCCAGATATTCATTTGTTAAATGATATTTATTAGCACACATGGGGCCTCATTAGACCTTATGGACATGGTAAAATGACCCATCTTCACCCCTTCTCCATGATGGCCCTATTCAGGTTTGTACACTTTCAAAAAGCACATTCAATTTATGTGTAAGACGATTTCGTAAATGATGATTGAGAATTTCTATATATTTAGCATACAAACAATTTTTGTAGAAATTGTACAAATATTGAATTTAATGCCTAGATTAATAGATGGTCATTCATTTGGCGCTGCCCACACAAAACAGCGGTATTTTATGTTAGAAAATATTACTTTGTTTACGAAAATTCACTGGAGTTTGTTTATACCCGTTAGTTTCCTAATAGCATATTGAAAATCACATTTAATATTTTTTTCAATATAATGATTTTGTTGAAGTCATGAATGATGTCTGTTAACAGTGAGCACAAATGCAATGACGGCACAGTATGAGAAAACACTCGAAATCTTGTTCAAATGCCTGAACAAGACCTCCTTTATCTCCTAAAGCTCTCTTTTATATTTAGTGTGTCCCTTTTTATTCTAACAAATTTCATTAATTTTCAATTTAAAAATTCAACTCAAATTTCACTTTTCTGAGATTTTTTAATAAGTTAACACTTCCTCAACACTCCACAGAATAATGCAAACAATACAGTGAGCTTTATTAAAATTGTTTTGTTTTCAAGCATGGAAGAATTAATCACGTTTTAAATCAATTCGAAGTTACACATCAATGAAATTTAATCTCAAACTGATATTAAAATGAATCATGTACTCAATTGCAACAAAATTGAGCTAGTCTCTTAATAGATTTCTAAAAAAAATTAACGTTAGTGTTAAGAAAAAATTATATCACCCAATGAAAGTATAGCAAACTGACAACATTTAATTTGTTTTCAAAATACAAGCAAATAGAGAGTGTGTCGGAAGTACCTACAGATATACATACTAAAAACACGAAAATGCACATACATTAAATTTTCAACCAATGAGCTCGGTTTCGGATTTTTTACACCTCAAAACCGCGGTTTCCGTTTATTAGTGAGCACCTTCCACTATCACTAAGAGGTTATTCAAGATAAATATAACCTTGTAAACTATATTTTCGTAACAGTAAATAAAGCTATTAATCAAGTAAACACAATTAAGTTCAACGTGACTAGCATTTTGGAATTCCTGCTGAAAACCAAAAAAATCGTTTTTCAATATTTTCTATCGGTACGATTTTGCGTGCAAAGCGCGGTTTCGATTTTATTCCGTATACAAACGAGCAATAAGTGTTTGTATGTATGCATGTATATATATATATCTTGTGCTCATTCTGTATGCTGACACTATATAATCCCATTATGTACAACCATTTTTATAAGTCTCATTCTGTACTATTTACATGTATAAAACTGTAGACTACAATTTTGTTTTGTACATAATGGAATTATAAACTGGTTTTTCATTTTTACGAAACCTTTTAAAAAAAGTGCGTAATTACCATAAGTTGAGTTGTTAAAACAAAATTAAAATCGATCGAACCATTTTTGAAAATTTAGATTAATTCCACTGTGTACTATGATATATATATATATATACACCTATTTTTTGGCCATTGCTCCGCACTCTAACTAACAAAATATATTTGCCATGGGGTTGGTAAATTAAAGACACTATATATAATTATAATTTTAATAATATAGTTATACTATGTATATATTACAAATCACATAGTGCAAGTAGGAACCGGACAGTGGGACAGCCATGCCACCTCAATATTTCAATTGAACATTCAAACACAATAATAAAGCGAAAATTTAATCAACATAATTTAAACAACCAAAATATTTTTCTTACTGCATGTATTTAATTGCAAATAGATAATGGTTTATTTCTGTTTCTATGTAAAAAATAGCAAGTAAATTCAGCAAAAACATCGAACAAAATAGTTAAATGCCCCAGATTTGTAGAGTTTTAAGCAACGAATGCTAATCTTACATGTTCAATTCAAATATTTTCTTGAATATAAAACAAAAGATTCAATTAATATAAATATTATTGATAATATTTGCATAAAATTTTTTGTCAAAATGACTTATTAAATAAATGCCAGAATTTAGTAATGTAAAGCAGCAGCTAAAAAATTATTTTAACAACTATTTTACATTTGCTGTAATCAGTTTTTGGTGAATCAGTTTTTGGAAACACAATTTATCAAAATACAATATCACTTCAACTTAAAAAATAGTTATGCAAATATACCACTTCAAACATTTCTGTTGGATGATCATTCCTGTCCAAAACATGCCAATTTTCAAAGATATATATAATGACAAAAAAGGATTTTTGCTCAGTTCAAATCACATGATTGATTGAAGAAGTCCACCAATAATACTGATGTATTCCTTTGTTCTGAAATAATTCTATATACTCTTTCTCAGAACTTTATATCAGTCCGAGTTCTTTTGCATAGCTCTTTTGTTTGACGACATCGTCCTAACAAACTTAAATTAATGCTTGTAACGCGATCTAATTGCCTGTAGCATTCAAGGATGTATAGTGCCAGCTTCAAGTATGGCTATTACAGA
The DNA here is from genome assembly GCA_900660155.1 of Hofstenia miamia. Classification (NCBI taxonomy): domain Eukaryota; kingdom Metazoa; phylum Xenacoelomorpha; order Acoela; family Hofsteniidae; genus Hofstenia; species Hofstenia miamia. The sequence continues at coordinate 1,425,293 of CABFPE010000010.1, read as the reverse complement.
CGGCTTAAATGTTCTGATTTAATATTTGAATAACATATAAACAAGGCCATTGAATGTGCAATTTTCCTCACAATCACAAACGAAAGTAGTTATTAATCTACATTTCAGGCATGGCTACTAATTCTCACAATAATAAGATTAAAAACATCACTCATTGGATTGTGCGGCTCTTCTGTATTTTTGGGTTTTTGTCATCAAATTGCAAATAAATTTTCTGATTGTGGTAATGATCTTCTCGATTAAAATATAGCTTCGTAAACATAACACGATTATCAAGTATTTCTTCCACAAACATAAAAAAGCTTCAATGCTTCATGATAAATTTGATAACACGCTATCATAAAATGCTCTGTTTCTTTGTAAATTAGCTTAGGAACTTTTGCCTTGTCAATGTTTAGTAGCTTCCGCCATCTCTGGAACCTGAATTGAACATTATTTTTCTAAATCAGGAAGAATGCTGGCAACAACAAGCGTTAAAAGTGACGAATAAGTTGAACAATTTGAGCTTCCCAATTAAAATTATCAGTCTTGTACTCTTATATTAATAATGAGGTAATAAAATGATGCATATGAATTAGTCTATGTGTACATTCAGGCGGTAATTCTGCAGCAGTTAAATGCAACTAATTAAATTAACAATTTTCCTTTTCTTGATTTCTTAATTTATTTTTATAAAATAAAATCATTTAGATTAACAGCATTTTAGATGTAGTTGACATTAATTTTTTGAAGTTAATGATTCCCTTCCTAGCTTTGAAAAGTAGATGTGGCTTTAAGGATCGAACATTTCAGATACAGATTTCATTAAGGTAATGGTAGTAGAGGTTGGTAGGCCACTAAATATTTAGAAGGGATGGCTACATATAATAGAACCGAAAATCAATTTTTTCAGAAAAAACATTATTTGTTGAATTCGGAGCCAAAAACGGGAAAACTGTTAATAACAAGCTTGAAATTTTGGAAGAGAAAGATTTTTGGAAATATCATTCTGTGCATAGGCACAGGTGCCATTCCTAGTTTTCTATTGAAATATGGCAAATTTATACATCTTGTGGCAAACAATTTCTAAATCGTCGTGCTTTTGATGAAGAAATGTGTCTTTGAGAAGGTTGCAAAATCACAAAATTAGAAAAGGCTAATTTCTAACTGTTGCAAAACTGATGGAGGAAACCTAAGTGAAAGTATTAATACAGTTTGGCATATAAAGCTGTGGTTAACAAGATGGCTAGACAATGGAGATATTACTGCAATGTCAAATGCTTGTTAGAAACCTATTCCTAACGTTACTTGTTAGTCCAATGAAAACTTTGATTTATTGCAATGTAGGCACATTATCACAGCACATTTGAAACGGCGTACTATACAATATACATTATAAAGCAAGAAACAAATCTCAAAATAAAGACTCATACATTTGTTTTAGCATTTGGTGGCAGTTGGTAACAAACCAATTAGATGTGTTACATATAAAAATCTTAGAATTGATAAAAGTGCTAATACTACAACACATTTAATGCATATCTACATTAAATGTGTTACCCAATCATTCGTAAACAATATAAAATATTTCATTTTTAAATTCTTACACAAGTAAATGAATGTACATATTTCCATTTGGTGAAATGTAACCCAGACGTTAAAACCCAAATAGCAAAAAACGGTTAAAGCTTTATTGATTCCCATGCTCGAACAAGAATTATATAGTTTTTAGTTCAAGCTTAGATAAATGGTCCTAATAGAAAAATAGAAAACATTTGAACAAAAGCATATTCCAGCCATTCAATATATCAGACTAATTGGAAAATAAATTTTGACACTGGCGGCTGCTGTGCCAAAATGGTGGGCCATCCAGCTAGATTAATTATGCTATTAAGAATACATAAAACACGCAAGTCATTTTTAGGTGGATAAGAACTTTTTCTAGAACGTTATAAAAAATCTTTAATTTCTTAAACCAGGTAAAATCTTTGCTTTATATTTGTAAAATAATGTTGTTATTTCGAAATTTACTTCCATTTGAAAAGCAGTATATCGGATATAAGTTGCTTGAGCGGTAGAAAACATTCAGGTCAGATGCAAAATTATTCAAAGTTCTATTAAGTGTGCCTTAGCAGCTCCAACAAATAATATCACCTATTAACACTGAATTGTAATTTTGATTAATCTTTCTGTCAGCTTAGCAGGGTTATGGAGAACCAGTTTATGAGGCTGGGCAGGTGCACGACTAGGACAAACGCCAATTAAACTAAGTGGGACTAGGACCAGTAAAACACTTGCACTGCAGAACGATTACCACTAGTTCTAAGAGTTATGCAAAGTTCTGAAATTTTTTTTAAAATAGTTGTGGAAATGGAATTGAAATCTTATCTTATCTTAAAGACAATTTCATCTCCATATGCAAGCCTGGAGATTATGGCAGATAATAAAATCCTTGGAAAATAAGATGTCATCTCCTTCTCTTTCAAATAAATGATTAAATTTCCTCAAAAAGAAATTGATTTAAAATAAAATAATTTTTTCAACAAAAACAGGTTTCTAAAATATCACAAGTGAAAAAATTTCTGACGGGCCAAATGTTAATCGTTTATGTTGCATCAATTTAGTATTTTCGTTAATATTGATAGAAATTTGAGAAATATGCAATCAATTAATCAGAGTATGTATTTTCATCCTCAAAAAATGAAGTAAAGCGTAATATGAACTACTTGGTCAGAAACTTTTTAAAGGAACACTTAGGAATTCGAAAAATATCACTCCCCTGTAATTCGAAAAATGTGGGATACCAATATTTCACCAAAAAAGACAAAAATGCATCTAACGCAAACTTGACACTCAGAACTCACAGCTAATCGTGATTATATTGCAAAAAATAATAAATTATTGTCACATTGGATTTCTTCAGCAATGCTTCTTGCTGATACACTTCTATTCCCCAAAATCAAAAGAAAGCAAACAAAAATAACACAGTAGTAGTTTGTTGTTATTCATTACTTTTTGTTCATTTTGTTTCCTGTTTTCAGTAAATTTTGGTTTAAATTGTGAAAAAAATAATCTTGATTTCATTAGAATAATTTCAATAGGAAATACAGTGCATTTTTGATTATCTGGATTATTCGGGACAGAGAAATCAAACATTTGTCTCGAAATTCGAAAATTCAGGATAATCGAAATTGTAGAATGAGATACCCAATTAAAATTTCATCACACAGTGGAGAGGGTTTGTTCCAGCACAAAACTCCAGTATATAAAACATGTTTTTACCAGAACAACTTACAGGAAGGGTAAAATTTGGGTGAAAACATGTCAAAATAGTAATAAACACAAATACAAAATAATCCGATTCTATTTACTCTTCTTCCATAGAACCCTATCATTTTAGGCAGTCCTCATAATCGAATTTTTTTTTGGTATGGGTATCAAAATTCTGGCCACAGATAAGCCCGCCAAAAGCTATGTACGCACATAAGTGCCTTTGCAGACTGGCATCTATTTGCCACAGATTTGCTCATTAAAAACGAATTAATCAAGGATCAACTACGTTAGTTAGATAGTTAACTAAAAAAAAATTTTGTAACTTCAAGGAAGCTAGATATGATTTCTAAATCTACAATGATTGCATTCACTGTACAATAGTCATGAAAACATGAAATTTCAGAGCAAATGTTGAAAAGCATGTTCCTTGGGGATATAAACTTTGCGTTTTGGCACGTAGCGGTTTTAAATCATATTAACAATGTAGTAAGTCTACAATTTATAGCTTATTGGTAATACCGCCCACATTTTACATTTTTAAGTTTTGTAACAATTTTGTAGAGTAAAATGTAAACCAAAAGAAATATTCGCGTATTCTGGTAATTTAAAAATTATATGTACGACTAATTAACAATAAGACGTTTTGTCAAATCATATTAAAAATATTAGACATTTTGGAAAGAATAATCGCGGTAAACTGAATAAGCAAAAGGAGTTATCAGAACTGGTTTAAGTTTATTATGAATGATGCAGAGAAATTATATATATATATATAATAATATAATTATATGTATATATATATACATGTACATATGTATATATATATAATTATATTATATACATGTATATATATATAGTAATATATTGGCTCTTTGTAAATCAGTTTTAGAATTACAAAGCCAAAAATCAAAACTTGGTATGTTACAAAGCACTAAATTCTGTTCTGATAAGAAGCACACTATTTTTTGAACTTTTTCATGCATTTCCAATATAGATACTTTTAACAAACATATTTTGCATTTTTTATTTTTTCTTAAAAAATTGATTTTTTTGTAAAATATTTGCACTTTGTAACACTGTGTAATATATTGGCACTTTGTAACAGTATTTTCAGTTGAGAACAAAAATTTACAGTTTTTTATGAATAATAACAGTATAATGAATAATTAAAGCTGTGACAACATGACAATTCTCATGTTATTGCAATACCTATCAACTCATGATAGAAAAAACGCATTTCTTTTTCATAAATTTAAGCTGATTGTATCTTCATAATTATTGAAATTATTTGATCACAGTCCATACATAAGTCCACTATTTGCAAATAGTGCAAATAGGCACCCTTCTTTGGGTTCTCCAATCTTTGTGTTAATCCCAATTTACATAGTGCATCAAGTTATATTAAAAAATACAGTAACATACGTTATCATTATATAATAATAACAGCACATATGTATGTTTATATGGACAAAAAGTATATATTATCAGCTCATTTCATTTGAAATTTCTTATTTTAATGATATGCTATTATTACACATTGCTACAAAAATTGCATGCTTTTAGAATGGAGACTCTGTAAGAATGCAATATTTTTAGAAAATATCATTTATAGGAAGTCATTGATTGAAAATGCAGTGATCTATATACATTATTACTTAATATTACATTTATAAATTTAATTTTAGTCTTAAAACAAATAAAACAATTTCAAAACCAATATCTTCAATATTAAATGCAATAAAGAAAGGGCTTCCTCACTGTGTTTCAGTTCTATCATTTCAAAGAAGTAATTAGTAATAAATACAGTAGTCCATTAAAGATATTACCAAACATTATAATTACAGTCATAATTTTTGACAATTAAATGAATGAATATATTCAGAAATCAATGTCTTCAATATTTATTGAGATATAGAGCATTTCTTACTAAATCATCACTTCTCATTTATCTCTCATTAAGGAAGTCATTTATACAAAAGACTTTAGTCCATGTAAAATCTTATTAAATATTACCATTTTAGGGATATTTTCAGGTTTCTAAATTAATAAAACCAATATGAAAGTAAAATTTTTAAGAATCATGAGAAATTAGTGCATTTCTGAAATAATGTCACATCATTTTGAGGGGATGTCACATAAACTGAATTATTTTTGTGTCAAAGTTCTCAATTTCAAAAAATTTGCAACTAGTGTATATTAGACATGTAATTAAAGGGTGTGTACTAAAAAAATATTCAAAAAAAATTTTTAGTATATATTGTTTTACAAAGTTCCAAAAAATTAAAAAGTGCCTTTATATTACACACAAATTGCAAAACAACAATAAATTTAAAAAATTGTGTTACAAAGTGCCTATATATATATATATATATATATATATATATATATTTTAGAATTACAAGGTGCTCAGACTAGTACTAGTGGTGTAAGGGATTATTTCTGACAGCACTTTGTTGTGCTGCTGACATGACACAATCTCTTTTTCTGTGATTTATTCTCACACCATTACAGGCAATACCACTCTTCTGTGGCAATCAGCAATAATCTCCCCTAGGAGTACATACTCTGTTGGGGGATGAGCCTGAATGGAGTCTTCTTTCCAGAAGGTTTCCATAGGTCTTGTTCATAACTCAGGAGGGCAGTCCAATAGGCTGCATTGAGATGTAGTCTCCCTGGGATGTGCTGAATTGAAAATGAAAAATTGTTAAAATACTCTATCCACCACACTACAATATTAGATTTATCTCTGGAAAACTTTTTAAGCCATGCAAGGACACTGTTGTCAGTTCCCACAATGAAGGTATGGCCCAGGATGAAATATCTAAATTTCTTCAAGCTTTCCACTAAAGCCAGCCTCTCAGATTTTGTAGCACCATAATTCTGGTCTGCTTTCCACAGTTTCCTTCTAAAATACTGCATGGGGCTCTCTATACCATTGATTACTTGGCTTAACACTCCACTGATTGCCACAGTACTGGCATCATAGTCCATGATAAAGTCCCAGGTGTAATTGGGTGTGTTCAGACTAGGAATTTGTCTAAGCTCTAATTTCACTGTATCCAGGCCCTCCTGTTCAGACAAAGTTCACTTTCCCTTCAATAGCCATAATAATTTAGAAAGCCCATAAGCCTTTGCACATCCTTTCTCAACCTTGGTGTTTCTATTTGGTCTAAGTAATCCTTCACATCATTTTTTATTGAAATCTTAGTGCATTCCACTCACTACCCTTCCAAGGAAGGTCACTCATTGTTGCCCAAGCACACATTTGTTACTGTTAATGCATAAACTGGCTTCATTGTTGATGGTAAGTGTCTGGTTGAGTTTCTCAAGATTTTTGCTTAATATGTGGCTTGCAATGAGAATGTTGTCAATGTAAGTTGAAATTCCAGGCTCCAATACATTGGTTTCATTCTTAAGAATGTCGGTGAAATAGTATTGAAATGTGGCATTGGCATTACAGAGCCTAAAAGCCATATACTTCCACTCAAATACGAGGGTAATTCAAAAAATACGCAGAATTGTTCAATTTTTTACTAGTTTATATGTACAATGAACTTATTTCTCAACATAACTGCCGTTGTGATCAATGCACTTCTGTAAGCAGTATTTCCATCCCATTATGCCATTCTTGAAAAAATCTACAGGCTGATTTTGAAGCCAAGTTCTTGCTGCATGTTTTGCTTCATCAGTGGTGTTAAAACAGACTCCTTGCAGGTGTTCTTTAGATCAGGGCTGTAAGGGGGGTGGGGCAACAATTCCCATTGGAATTCCCTCAAAATTTCCTTGCAGAATGAGCCAGAGCATTGTCATGATGGAAGAGGATTCCATGATGAAACTTTCCTGGGCGTTTTTTAGCAACTTGTGTCCTTAGCTTTTTCAAAACATCAATGTAATACAATGCTGTGACAGTTTTCCAACCTTGCAAGAAATCAACTAGAACAATGCCTTCCTGGTCCCAGAAAACATTAGCCATCACCTTGTTCACAGACCTCTCAGACTTGAATTTGATTGGAACTGCTGAACCACAAGAAACCACTGTTTGGACAGTTGTTTGGTTTCAGGATCATACTGGTAAACCTATGTTTCATCTCCAGTAAGAATTCGTCCAAAAAACAAGTCTTCATTTGCTTCAATTTTCGTCAAAATCACTGTTGAGAGTTCATGTCTGAGATTCAGTTGGCCAGGGCACAATGCTTTTGGGACCCATCTAGCTGAAAGCTTGCTCAGGCCTAAATCTTCATGTAAAATTGAATGAGCTGAACCAACTGATATTTCCAGAGTCTGAGCTATCTCATCCACTGTCAATCTTCCATCTTCTTCAACCAGGCTCCTAACAGAATCAACATTTTCATCATTTCTTGCTAGTTGCAGAATGAATGCAAGTGAGTACAATACAGTAGAGCTAACAGTATTTCACTGCAACAAGGTTAAACAGGTTTAAACTAGTAAGTTTTCATGTACTTGAAGAATTCCGCATATTTTTTGAACTCCCCTCATAAACCATTCAGAGTGATGAAAGCCATCTTAGGGAATTTGGAGGGCTTCATTGAGACTTGCCAATAAGCTTTGCACAGGTCCAGGCAGGAGGAGTATTTGTAGCAACTTGTGTTATACAGTAGGTTTTCAATCCACAGAAGAGGGTAGGCATTATTGATGGTAATGTCATTAAGTTTTCTAAAATCAATACATAACTGATACTTCTTGTCTTGTTCAATAATGACTGTAGGCTCAGTGTACAGGCTATTGCTGCCCTGTATGATACCAATTCCAATTAAATAGCTGAGTATCTGCTCATACTTGTCTCTCTGATTTTCAGCCACTCTTCAGACTGGCAGGAATATGGATCTATCATGTTTGGTTGCAATGGAATGCTGTTCACCATTACCCTGGACCACACTTATTGAAAAATAATTAAATACTTGACTCTGCTTGCACAGTAAATCAACCAGTACTTCCCATTCTTCAGGACTGAGATGCAGGTGGGATTCAGCAGAGACAGTAGGAGTATGGACAGCATCAGAGGGTTCTATTAAATCATGAATGGCTGTAAAGATCAGTGGACAAGTGTTGGTTTGGTGTTCTAACTGAGCTGGTGTAGCAATGATCTCATGTTGCATGTGGTTCAACTGCACAAAAGAGCTAGGGCTATTTAGGATGGTAATGCAAGTTCTCCCATTCTTCAAGTGACACAGGTTGGGCAAGAAATTGATGCCTTGATAATGTTTTCCTCTCTAACCAGCAACCATAACATCAGCTATGTACTGGCTTTCAGTAACAACAACAGCTCTTGTCCAGTGTTGCAGTTTGATGGTGATTGAGTTTGTAAACTTGAAAGAAATCTCCTGAGGAATAATTCAATGGGAACCTTGCTTTCTCTGATGGAGATGGTGTTACTTCCAATGTTGATGCTCACATTGCACTCTATGAAGTTGCTTCCTAAAATGATATCATATGGCAGGGGTTGTTCATGTGTGTCAAAGACAACCAAATCTATCTTGAAACTCTCTTGGCAGACTTGCAGTTTAACATCCTGTACTCTACCTGTAAGAGAGATGGTATTGCCAGATGCATCAAGTATGCAGACTGCTAGAGGATCTAACTCATCTCTTGTCATACACAATTTGTTGCAGCACTCATTGCTGATGATCAATGCTGAGGCTCCAGTGTCAATGGTGGAATTTATATCAATAGGTTCATTATGACCAAATCATCAAGTGCACTGTTTTTTGGAGGTGGTACTCCACTTAGTTTAAATGACTGGTAGGCTCAGAAATTGCCATGGGATGGAAATCCCCTATGTGAGGCTCATCAGTTATATAGCCATTTCCATCAGTTACAATTCAGATAGCAGCACTACAGTTTGGTTTAATGTGGCCCTTCTGGACACAGCTGTAACAGCAGGTCTGGAGATCATCTGACCTCTTCTTGATTAAATGAGTATCAGGCATTGACAAAGCCTTAGTGACCAGCTGGCTAGACTCAGATCCTAGTTTCATGTTGCCTACATCTTTGTTGATCTGATTTGAATTATGCATCATGTAAACAATGCTAATTGCTTTTCAAGTAATTATGTGGAGGTCATCCTCATGGTTGCACTTCAATTCTAAGTGAATATGGATACAATGTGGTAATCTCTGGCAGATGTAGGAGAACAGATCATGTTTCAAATAATCAGGCAAAAATTTACTGAGGCAGAACTGCCTCTCTACTTGTGTTATGTAGGTAGGGACATTGTCCCCTTTCTTGAATGAGAGATCATAGAACAGTGTGAGGAGCACAGTAGTGGTCTTTGAAATGACTGATAAGCAATTGGTAATTTGACTTGGTTTCCTTGTCCAGCATCATGTACTGGTTGTATGCCAACCTTTGTAGGTACATTGGAAACTGGGCAACAGCAGCATCTTGGGTAGTTCAATATTGTTTCATAGTGAGTTCAAACAAAAACAGCCATTCATCAAAAGACTGTGAGATTTCATTGATTTTTCCAGTAAATTTGGGTAAAACAGAATGTTGATTAAAGTGATTAACAGATTCACTCCTGCTAGACTCAACTGGGAGGATAGATTGAGTTAACTGTGGCTGGAATGTTGTCACAGACTTTCTAGGAACACTCAGATGACTTGGTGTAGTTGATTCAAAAATGTTAGGCACAACTGTAGTGATGACTGGCACAAGGGGCAAAGAGGTAACACTTAGGACACATGGGCTAGGAGTGGTGACAATAGTTAAAATCAATACTTGAGTCAAAGCAGATTGCATAAACATCATGCTACAGCTTGTGAAGGGAGTAACTGGTGTTACAAACTTAGGCGTCAAGAGGTTAGTGGCCTTGGGAAGTTGAGGTGACATGAATACATGACCTTATCTGTAATTCAGTCACCAAAAGCTTTGAGGAGCTTGTTCAGAGCATTATGGGTTACATATTTTGAGGCTCCAGAAGGAGTAGAGGGTCACTGAGGAGGTGAGTTCTCTTGGTATGATGACTGCAGCAGAGCTGAAGCTGTGGTGGTGAGATTCTGGATTTCAAGATCCAGGGAAGTGATGGCATCAATCAAATGTCACTCTCTAAGTAGAGCCTCAGAGGCCTGTAGCTTTAATTCAGCCTGTAGGGAATCAATGTGTCATTCATATTCAGGGCACATTGAAGTTTGTTGAGCTAATGAATACTTGAGTTGCTCAATCTTCACTGCTTGCAGGTCTAAAGTGGCAAAATAGCATTGCAAAGAAGAAAAGGTTTGGGAGGAGCATTGGAGATGTTAAGTGTTTGCCAGTTAACAACTGGGGGTGTCTGAGTAAAATGAAAGGGTGAAGAATAGTGAAATAACAATCCAATGGTGCAAGGGATAGTGTCCTGTCCACCTACACTTGCACAGGGGATGCTCCATGAGGGAGTCCCACTATGAGAAAGACTATTCACATCCATAATAAATGGTAAAGAAAAAGAACCAAGAAAATTCAGTACCAATCCAGAAACAATTTGAGAGTATATTCCAGAGAGTCCAGCAGACAAAACTAAGACAGTAGACAGCAGAGTATAGGGTATTGGTACTAAATCCAACTACTAGAAAAGAGAAACAAACAGTGAGGTAGCAATAGAAATGAGTGAAAAACATCATCAGAGCTTGGTGACAGCTCAGAATCATGTCAGGGTCACCATGTAGAATCATGAGGTGCTCAGACTACTACTAGTGGTGCCAAGTTCCAGAGGTGACCATCATAGCAAGTGACCCACATTCTAACAGAAAAACAGGAGTATTGGTATTTCACCATTGTAATAAATAAAAGTACAGATACACCAAGCAGAACTAGTCTTCAATGGCAACCAACTTGCATGGCATTACACCAAAGTGGCATCCAGGAAGAAGATTCCAAACTTGAAAAAAGTGTTACCCTATTTGTTTCTAGCTGTTAATTTCTAGCTCAATAAAATGTTTCTCATTAGCGCTTATTTCTCAGCTCATGTAATAATAATCACATGTAGTTGCCATGCATTCATGTTAGCCAGCAGCTTATTATCATGACAGTGTTAGGTTTTAAGTGCATGTTTGAGTTGCAAATGATTGATAAAAAGTTATTATTCCCTAACTGTAATTGTACACATAACTTAATGTGGACCATGATTTGAATCTACCTACTGGAATAGAACATGTTGTCATCCTAAACTTAGAGGAGTAACTCCCAAATTGTCACTGGAAACTTAAGCATTTATTATAACAGATAAGATAATGCTTAAAAAGGGGTTAGTGATAATATAATGAAAAAGATCAAACACATTTGAAGTGAGACAAAGTTTATTTGATGCTTGCTACAGGTGTCTCAAGTATACAAGATTTTTAATTATTACCTACAGCTGTTTACAAAGTTGCATTCACAGTTTCCTTTGTAAAATTATTAGAGCAATTAAAAATCACATGAAATCAAGGGGACAATTAATCATAAGTTTTTAATACTGCACTTGAATTGGTAATAATATACACATTTCACCATGATGTCACAAAAGTTAAAGATGGAGCAGTTTAGCTTGAAATTACAAAATTAATAATAGATCAAAGTAAAATCAAAAAGGGGCCCAGAGTGACTCTACAATATATATACACATATATATATATATAT
>CABFPE010000010.1:1383573-1398075 GCA_900660155.1 Hofstenia miamia | reverse complement strand
GCCGTGGGAATGGCGCTAGCAAATCCTTATTGTTAATGTGCAGAATACACAGCTGTTGGAATGGCGATAACAATTCATTGCTAAGTGCTAAGCCGTTATGAATTATCTCCCGTTAAGTGAAGTTGTGGACCACTGCCTCAAATTACTGCTTATAAATTTACAAATAATTAACTAATCATAATCATGTGTTGTACAATTAATATTTATTTCAAAATTCAGTCTTAGTTCTTCCTTTGTTTTTCTCAAATTGACCACACATGATTTGAATTATGTTACACTCACCCTCCAGCATAGCTAATTAAAGATCTCGACTCTCTCTCCATGTACCATTTCCACCGCCTGTTTTATCATCATGTTCGCCTCTAGCATTTCCCATTTGGTTTTCTCAAACTTTTCATCTTTAGTTAGTTTCAACACTACTTCCTTCTCTGCAGTTACCAATTTCTTATGTCGTAGAAACATCGGATTTTGTAATTTGTTTGATATCATACAGATACTGCGTAGTTCGTTTAATTTCCCATTGAATTCCTCATAATATTTCTCGTACAGTTTCAGTCCTTTGATTGCTATCATAAGCGTCATTATCGCATCCACTCTACTTGTGTGAGCCAGCTCGGGCCTTATTGTTGTGTTTGGGTAGAAGAATTCATACATAGATCTTAAAGATTTCGATATAGAAGCTTCGTCATAAAACGCACTTATGTTGTTTTGTACTTCATCCCTTGTTAACTGATCTGGATCATTTTTCCCCAGTCATACCATCATTATTATTTGCACTCGACGCATTACATCATAATATCACTATGTCAGACTCCAAAGTTTGCCCCACACTATATTGTTTATTCCAGAGAACAACATGACTGTTTGCATATTTCTCTTCTTGATTTCAGTTTGCACCTTTTTTATTTCTTTGTGTATGGCGTTGCCTTCATGGTACAAGTCATACAGGGTAACTTCTCCTTCAATATATACTCTTTCTTTGTTGTCATTTTTTATTAATATCTCTTTTGATTTGTTATACTGTTCATCTCAAACAATCTTTTCTGCTTCTTCCAATTTGTTTACATAAGTATTCTCCTCATGCCACAACACTTTTACTGGCTTTTTGTTTTTTAGTCTCCATATGGGTAATAGCATGGGTACTGAAATTGTTGGCAGCAGTATACATTTTAATAATGTAGTCATTGTATGCTTCTCTATCTCTTCATATGAGCCTTCCATTTTCGATGTAGTTGCCATCCCAAACGTAGCAGGATCATTGTTTTTGCTTGTTTTGAAATTTTCCCAAAACATGTTTGTCAGTCCATGCTTCATCAGGTTCTGAGCAGTTTCGGCTTTTATCACGAACTTTGAGGTTATGCATTCTATATCTACTGCCAATTGGTTTTGTGGTTGTAACATCTGGTTAATTTCTTGTTTTGTGAATGCTTCGGTACACAATATCTTTATCATTGATTTTGTTTCCTTTTCACACACTTCACCATAGATTCTCTGTACTATGTTATCCGTTTTTTCTCTTCTCACGATTATTTCCACCAAAAGGTGTTCGTCATCTGTATCCACCCATGATATCTTGCTAGGCTCTCTTTCACCCCTTTTTTCCATGTTGATTTTGTCTATTTCTTTTTGAGTTTCAGGGGTTAATGCGATCATATTTGATTGTAGCAGAAGTTCCTCCATTCGCATTTCCTCTTGTGATTTACTAACCATTTTGATAATTTCTATCAGTATATTTTCTCCTTTTTTTTGCATTATCTCTGATTTCTTTATTATCTTTGTATATGCACATTGAGGATATTCGCGAATATACTTCTTCATATCTTGTGTAATCATTTTATTAATGTCTTTTCTTTCAATTTCTTTAATCAAGTCCAGTGTGCTAGCACTTTCTCTTTTAATTAGATTGCAAGTTGTTAGCCATGGTTGTTGCTTTAAGGATTTTAGTCTCATGTTCGAAGTTGCTCCCCACATAAATTTATTGGCTTCATCATTCAGTATGTCTATTTCTGAGGGACATATTCCCGTCTTGTTGGCAAGTTCTACAACACTCGGTCTGCCTAACATATGTTGTTGTGTTAGCAATTGCGTATAAAACTTTTCAAACTTCTGTTGAACTTTCTTAGTCAGTGATAGTGACAATATCTCTATGTACTGTAACAACCACTGTTTTCAATTGACCAGTATTGGAGCTATTACTATTTTGTACTTTTTATTCTTCACCATGCTTTTCCGTTCTTTTCTTCTGATTGGCAATACTAGCTTTTCATTGTTTGTTAAGGCTATACTTAATATCCATATTGATGTCCGTGCTCTTATGTGTGGTGCATTGACTTCTTCAAAAATCATATTCCTGAAATTTCGTTTTGAATCCATCTCGTAAGCTTTTCTAATTTCCAGTAACACCATTTCCACTGTTCTATGGTAGGTTTTTATTAGCGATGTTATGTCAATCCTGGGCCATTCTCCATGTACAGGCTTCTCTGTTTTCATTTCTTTCCACACGTTCATGATGTTTCTTAGATGTTCAGGTGTCTGGTTCATACTGCACTTTACGTACAGATTCCCTGTTTCTTCTAGATTTTCTTTCATTCCAAGAATTTCCATGGCTTTCACTTGATAATACATATCTATCGCTATCTTTGGCTTGACCATTACTCTTTCTGCTGGTGCAATGTTGTTTATCTGCAAATCTATGTTAATCATTTCTGATATTGCTTCGCCACTTTTTTCCATTATAAAAATATTTTCCAATTTGTCTTCTAAATTTTGTAGAAATTCCGGTATTTCTTCTCCTTCTCACATTCTCACAATTAATATTACTTTCGTCTTATATTGTTTAGCCATTTTCAGCGTTTCTTCAACATGTTCTTCCAAGTTTCTAGATACCATCTCTGCTTGTTTCATGAAATATATCATCATTAGGTGCTCTCTGTTTAGATTGACCTGTTCACATTTCTCTATCAGCTTATTCTTATTCTTAATCAATTTCTGAACATCTTTTAGTGTGAATTTTGTAACATCCTCCACCTGGCCTATTTGCACAGTGTATTATCATTAGTAACTATCACTTGAACAAATGGTGGGTGAGGATTTACTGATTTAGTAAACCACCAGACCTTTCCTCTCTGTTTAACTGGTTAGGTTAATTGAGTACTAATCATCATTGTTTAGGTGATGAAAACCATGTGACGTTTCCTTTTCAATTCATCTGTGGGCTACTGCCCGAAGCCGATCTCCACACCACAGTTCTACTCCTTCATGAACGATGACCAAGTCCACTGCACCATCTCAGCTCAATGGGAATTAATTATGTGTACCCTACATTAGCTCAGTGCATGTACTCACGTCAAGATGTAACTGACTTAAACTCAATTTTGTAAAGTGTTTGTTGGATTGAATAAGTAAAGAAACTGGGCATTGACACTAACTGCATTTAGTTAATATAAAAGTAGCCATTACTGTAAAATTACTGGCTTTAACAATTATCAAATATATTGCAGTTTCCTACACTTACATTTAATAACAGTACATGTAAAGTCATTTATTTGGTCATTTGTTTGCAGCTTATTCCTTTTGGGTGATGCTTCAATTTTTCTTCAAACGTTATATGAACCATAATTTGAAGTAAGGTCGGTTGAATGCCTCCTTCATATCTCTTGAATATGCTACAATCGTATTGCATACTGGCCTATTCTGTTTGTCAATTACAATGGGGATCACTGATGCCTCTGTTTCTTTTGTCAATGTGTTCTGTTGTAAAAATCTTTTCGTCTCTGGTGACAAATTATCTTGTGAATTATAACGTATTTTCCTGTTTGCTATAAAATATGGGTGGATTTTGTCTTTCCCGAATTTCGTCATTCTACTTTCTTGCTCCTCTGATCTCAATGACTTTATTGTGGTGGATGATTGCCTATGTGAGAATTGCTGCGAACTATGTGTTGTGAATGAACTCGTTGATGGCTGTTCTGAAATATCCATTTCTGAGTCTTCGCTGATTTCTTGAATGTCCGGGTCAACGTATCGACCACAGACTTCAGTACCTGCTGCCTTTAATTGCAGTCAAGGACTTATTCTCGTAGCTTTGTACTCTCCATCCTTTAATTGACTTTGAGTTCCACTGGATTTGGCGAGTGTTCCATTGACGAGCTCAATCTTTGGTCCAACCTCATGCCCTTTAATTGACGATCATTATCATGATGATTGCCCTCTCTTATCCCCCTGCCCTTTAACTGACATTTGGTGGAGGGTGATCTTTTTCGTGTTGTCTCCATCCTCCTGCCCTTTAAATGACAATCAGATTGCGGAGATCTCCTTCATACTCTTCTTCTTTTATTCATCGGTGTTAGTCTCTCCATCCTCATGCCCTTTAATTGACAATCAGATTGTGGAGATTTTCGTTGCACTCATCTTCTTCTATTAATCAGTGAAGACTGCTCCATCCTCATGCCCCTTAAATGACAATCGGATTGTGGAGACCTCATGCTTCCAATATGACTGCTAGAATTCTCTCCCCTCATCATGCCCTTTAACTGACGATTGGATTTTGGGGATTTCCTGCGTATTCTTCTGCTCTTCAACAGTGATCTGCTGTTGGTTCTTTTCATTATCTAATCTAAATGGAGTTACTAAATTTAAATCCCATATTTCTGGGTCATATTTTTTACAGTCCTCTGGGGCATTACTCTCCTCTTGACTTCATCATCTCCCTGTGTAGGGTTGTATTCTTCTTGAAATTCTTCTTCTGCTACACTGTCAAGATTGTCCATTTCACAATATATACTTTCATTTTTTTCTATTAATTTAAATTGTGCATTTTCATCTAATTTTGCTTGTTCTATGTCCTTTGTTGCCCTTTTTAAATTTTGAAAATGTAAAATTCAACTGTCACTAAGTTTATAATTATTATTAGGTAATGTTTGTGAAATGATAAATGGCCCTGACCACTGTGTTTTTAATTTTCTTACCTGGTTTACGTCGTGTGTCCTCAATAATGTGTATGTGTAAACCTTATCACCCTTCTTGTGTGGTTTTCCATAGATTTTCTTATTGAAATTTCTCTGCTGTCTTATCCCAGACTTTTTCGTATTGTGACACATCGCTTGGTGGATTCCTGTTAATTGATTTTTTATCTTTTTAATATATTCATTATCTGGTTTTTCAGAATAAGTACTATATTGCATAGATATCAGTGTTGCCGCCTCTCTGCCATACATTGCTTTAAAAGGTGTTGTCCCTGTAGTAGAATGTACTGAAGTATTGTAAAAATACTCTACCATTTCTATTACCTCTCTCCAATCTCTTCCGCCTATCCTCAATGTTAACACTCTGATTAATTTAATCATTGTCCTATTTAAGCACTCCACTGCCCCATTTGCTTGTGGGTGATAAGCCATTGTTTTCTCTGTCATTATCTCCAACAACTTCGTCATTTCTTCAAATAGCTTACTTTCAAATTGCACACCTCTGTCGGATATTATTACCTCCATTGGTCCAAATTTTAATATCCATTCTTTCATTATTTTCTCCGCCACGATTTTTGCTGTTGTGGAATCCAATGGAATCATCCTTGCATATTTCGTAAAATTGTCTACTATCACCAGAATATATTGATAACCTTCATCATCTTGCGACAATTTTTCTAGGTCAACATGTACTATTTGATTTGGTGCGTTTGCAATTATTTTCTCTAATGGCGCCATTTGCCTCGGAAAATGACTTTTATTGTTCAACAGGCATTTGGTACATTTATTAATAACGTCTTCTACTACTTTTCTAATTCCAATTGTTATAAATCTTGTGTTAAATGTTTGTTCAGTTTGGATTATTCCAATGTGCCCTTTTTCATGAATTTTTCTTACCAATTCCCTTTTATAATATTCTGGTATTGCTATTCTTAGTGTTTTTCCATGCACATATAGTAACCCATTTTGGTTTATCTTCCATGTATATCTCTGGAAATAACTATTTGCTTCCTTGCTCAGTTGTTTATTGCTGTCTTCCAATTTTCGTCTTATCTCTGTCATTATTAGATCTATTTTCTGTTTTTCGACAATTTCACTCTCATTGATTTCCTCTTTAATTGTGATGGGCATTATTGCTTGACCCTTTTTATCTGCATTAATGTCTGGTAATTCATTGTATTCGCTATGTGGCAAAAAATCGAATTTCTTCTTTTCTCCTTCTTGCTTCTCTACGTCTCTTTGGTATTCTGGCAGCGCAGTCCAGAAGTCAGCATTTTTGTGTAACGTGCCTTTCCTATGTTCGATTGTAAATCTAAATTCATTTAAATATTCTATCCACCTTGACACAATTGATGATTTGTCTCCCGAAAATTTCTTAAGCCACACTAAGCCACTATTATCTGTTCGTACTTTAAATTTCTGCCCAATCAAAAAGTATCTAAATTTCTTTATACTTTCTACCAATGCCAACATTTCCAACTTTGTTGACCCATAATTTTCTTCACTTGTTTTTAGTCGATGGCTAAAGAATTGTATAGGTACTTCCCTACCATTTTTCATCTGTCCCAAACAAGCTCCTATTGCAACATTGCTCGCATCACAGTCCAATATAAATTCTTCTTCATAATCAGGTGTATTTAATGAAGGCATTTTAGCAAGTTCATTTTTTATGTTTTCTAACTGTTCCTCTTCTCTCCATGTCCATTCAAAGGGTTTCGATTTTTTAAGTAATGCTGTTATTCTAGTTGTCTTTTGAGCTATGTTTGGTATGAATGATCCATAATAGTTAATGAACCCCATTATTCTTTGTATGTCCTTCTTTGTTTTTGGGCTTTTAATATTTAAAAGCATTTCCTTTGCATTGTTTTTCATTTTAATTTCACCTTGTTGTATTCTTCTTCCCAAAAATACTACTTCAGTTTTTAATATCTCACATTTTTCCCGTTAACTCTCCATCCAGCATTATAGAGAATTGTTAACGTTCTGTCTAGCTTTTATAAATGCTCCTCTATTGTCTTACTCGCGATTAATATATCTCTATGTATGCAAACACTCCTTCTTCCATTTTCTTATTCTTTTGTTTCAACACTTTCATTACATATCATTGAAATGTTGCTGGTGCATTACATAGTCCAAATGCCATATACATCCATTCAAACAAACCGTAGGGAGTTATGAATGCTGTTTTTTCGATGTCCTTAGGCTCCATTCATACCATTACGCTTTGCATAAGACAATACACGTGAAGTATTTGTTTTTTGTTGCTTCATAGATCATGTCATCTATTTGCAGTAACAGATAAGCATCTTTTTTAGTCATATAATTTTATTATCAATGAGCTCATTTAAAATTGTATTGTATTTTTCTTTCAGATTTTCCAGTACTCTTCTGCAGGGTAATCTAATTGGTTCATCCATTGTAGTGATTATTTTATGCGTTTCTCTGATTGCTTTCCCCACACTGATTTCTCCGAAGTTGAATATTTTATTATGCTTATTCAAAATTTTCACAAGTTTTCCCTTTTCTTCGTTATTCAGATGTGGGTATTCTTCTTCCTTGATTTCCGGTATCTGAAATGTTTTTTCTTCCTTTTTCGTTATTATGTTTATTCATAATTTCACAAGCTTTTCCTTTTCTTCATTATTCAAATGTAGATATTCTTCTTCCTTGATTTCCGGTATCTGAAATGTTTTTTCCTCCTCTTTCATTATTATGTTTATCATTTTGTTTACCATCTGCTTCTCGGATTTCACTCTTTTTCCTTTTATCATAACCTTCTCTTTGTTAACATTGACTATGTGATTTGTCGCATTCAACACTGGTATCCATCCCTCACATTCTCTTATCATGCACAATCTTGACGGAATTGATAATTTCTTTGTATTTATTCCGATTTGGTCGTATATCATTACCTCAGTGTTCACCCTTTCACTTGTTTCAATTTCGCACATTTTCCACTTATTTGGCAATATTTTCACATCCTCTGTTAACTTAAACACTATTGTATCATCCATATCGCAATCTTCATAAGTTGTTACCACCTCTTCTTGTACTGTTATCATTCTATCCTTATAATTTATGATAAACTTGTTATTTGTGAGAAAGTCATTACCCTATTTTTTTGATATTGAGTTGTTTTCTTTTAAATTGATTACTGTGAATGTTTGTTGAAATGTCATGTTTGCCACTCTTATTGGTACATTCTCCAACTTACCTTTCACGTCAATGTAATCTCAAGAAGCATTTGCTAACCTATTTTTTTCGTTATTCAGTTGTTTTCTTTGAAAGCCAAATTTCATTGCACATTCATCCATTATTATGGATATCACCGCTCCCATATCTACTGTTGCTTCTACCATCACTCCATTAATAACAATTGTTATCGTATTTGTTTTTAGTAGATTGGTCACTATTAGTACGGGTGCTTGGTTTTTCAGAGACAGTGCTCCCTTAAATTTAAATTTTCTACTTCTGCTGATTCAATTTCCTCTTCTTCTTTTTGTTCTTCTTCATTTTCTATTACATCTTCTTCATCAAAGTCTGCATCTTCCTCTTCTATCCAATTTATTTGTTGCTTACAGTATTTTTTCGTATCGCCAATCCTTTCCTGATCATCTTATCCAATGCATCATCTTTCCTTTTTATTTGCATTATTGTCCCATCTTTTAGTTTTATTTTCACTAATTCTTCTCCAGATTTTTTAATGATAGTCTTACCTGTTGGTTTATTACCCATTGGTATCATTTGATTCACTATTTGTTTTGTAATTGTCAATTTCTCATTAATTCTTATTGCATTACTTTCCATTGTAATTTGTATTGCCAATCCTTTCCTGATCATCTTATCCAATGCATCATCTGCATCACATTTAATTTGGAATTGCGTTTGTCTTGCCTCTGGCAACCCTTTGCAAATATGTGCAAATAAATCATATTTAGAATAACTCTTTTCTCTGGAACTTAGTTTTAACAGTCTTTCTACTTGAGACATATAATTTCGCAAATAATCTTTACTGTTCATCTTTATTCCATTTAACAGCATTCTGTACTGGCTTTTAAAACTTTTGTCGTCATAATATTGTTGGTATTCGCCCATCAACTTTTTGTAGTTCATTTTCGTTTCTGTTTCTAACACTAAATAATGTTGGTATGCAGCTCCACTTAAATATAACGGGAATCTTGCTGCTGCCCTTTGTTGCGTTACTTTCCTTTCCTTCATACTCATTTCGAATATTTCTAACCACTCATCAAATGTAGGTGAGTAACTATCCAATCTTCCTGTAAATTTAGGCAGTATTGCCTTACATGTTGATATATCATTGTCCTCCTCTTCCAACAATATAGTACTTTTAAACAATGGTTTTCTTTCAATTAGTTTCTCAACATTTTCTTTAACCTGTTTCATTACATTTTCGACAAACTTCACTATAAACTCCTCTTCAGTTTCCGCATTTTTATAATCTTGTATTGTTACCTCCTTTTGTGGTGTCACTGAATTTAATTCCTGCGGTTTTTCCACTGTGACATTTTCTATCATTTTTATTTCAGTTTTCTTTAACTCAATCAACAGCAATTCGTCCTTTAAATTGTCAATTTCTAATTGCTTTACTATATTGTCCTCTTGTAAGTTAGCATTTTCTTCATGAAGCTCTTTCATCATTTTCTGTAATTGTTCACATTGGAGCTTTATTTCTTATTGACTTCCATCAACTGTTCTATCTGTTGTTGAAACAAGTTCCATTGCTCTCTCAAACGAATACTTGTGTCTTCCTTTACTTCATCAACTAATTTCTCCTTTTCGACATTTTTTATCTCTTCTTTGATCATTCTCTTTGTTAAATGTTCTATTTGTTTCGTCAACTCCTTTCTTTCTTTCGTATTATTCTCAATAATTTCCATTGGCTGGGTTATCATAAATTCATTTGTTAACTCTGCAGGTTGTAGCACTTGTTCCGTTGGGGATTGTTCACTTTCTGGGGACATTATTACATTCTGTGTCTCAGGTGTACTTCTTGTTTGGGGGGTCTTTTGAGTTCTGGGTTTACTTCTAGTGGTTTTTTTCTTTGAATTCACCATTTTTCTCATTTTTGCTCAGGGTATCTGATTGGGTAATCCATTCTTGCATTTTTATGTGCTCTGGTGTAATGTTATTGCTTGTTCCCTCTTCTTTCTCTTTTCTTCAGTCACTACTGTAAAACTATTAAAACTATTTTCCAAATACTTAGACTACTATTTCCAATTCAATTGATTCAAGAAGAAACAACTATCTTGACTCGAATTTTTCTTTGCACATGTCGGGCGCCTGTCACAGTCGCCATGTAGAATCTTGACAACCTTCCAACTAATAAATATGAATGTGATTTAAGAGCTGCTTTGACTACTTCCTATTCTTACCTAGTAAGGTAGGTGACAGATTCCAAATTCCATCTCTATTCTTTTGTTCTTACTTGTAGTTACTTACTGATTAGACTAATATCTAGGCAACAACTATATTTGATGCTCAGAGTAACAGCAGTAATTTAGGATCAAGACAGGAGATGGTTGGTACAAAGTACAGGGTTACACACCCGACCTGAGGCAAAGCCCAAAGAGGAATTGAAGAACTATGATGTAACTATTAATTCCAATGAACACTTTAGCATCAAAAGAAACACCAATCACCACAACAATGACTCAGTGCATGAAATGTTGTGTGATAATGCAATAGTGACACTGTATGGATAACCTACTAATTTAATGCATTGATTGTTCTTGTTATTAATGATGTTGTAATACAAAGGAGACTCACAACCCGAATGCATTAGCTTGTTATTATTCCTTACATGTAATAAGCCTACAGATAAATATCTATATGCTAACAACCTATCATACATGTGAACAATCAATGTGGTCAGCATAAAACTAGGAATTAGGTCCGTAGGTCGGCTATGAATTAAATACAATATAATGACATAGGTAAACTTCCAATACAAACAAACTGTAAATTCTCCTATGAGGGCTAATGTAAACTTGATAATATAATAAAATGAACAGTGAATTATAGGAAAGCTATAATGAAGAAAAACCCCTATCCTTACACATAACCTATGAGCACATTGGGTAGACCAACAGCTACAAGCTGCACAGCCATGGGAATGGCGCTAGCAAATCATTATTGTTAATGTGCAAAATACACAGCCATTGGAATGGTGATAACAATTCGTTGCTAAGTGCTAAGCCATTACGAATTATCTCCTGTTAAATGAAGTCATGGACCACTGCCTCAAATACCCTAGTGCTCGATTGTTTTTAGCTTTCCATGTAATTAATAAATAAACCTGACAAAAAGAAAATGAAGTAAAACTGATAAATTTCGGCCATCAACAAAATATAATATTGCACAGTTTTTATACTTGAATTTGTTTAAACAATCAAATATTTGGCTAGTACCTGTTAATACTGAGATGTTGATAATTTATTAAATCTTGATTCTTTTTCGTCTGCCCCCTTGCGCACATCAGCATTAATTAGCTTTTTGTGACTTCGCCATCCTCAACAAAACCAATAAACTCATCACAATTACACTAGATAACATCAAGATTTATTCATCACCAGTAGTAACTCAAACAAATACTGACCATCACGCCAGATTTGGACAAAACTGCCATCTCAGCACCAATCATCACCATGGCCTTGCATCCCCTATTAACAAAATCAGAAGTGCTAGCTCTCAACAATCTGCTAGATAAAAACAAATTATTTTCAATTTTGATACCATCAGTGTTGCAAAGGCAATCAGCAAGTAACACTGCATCTATACAATTAACAATACAACTATTTGACAACCAGTCCAACCTGTGCCAGAATACCTCAACCAAGAATACTAAAAAATAATTAAGGACCTTCTCAACAATGGCATAATACAACCATCCAAAAATGCATATGCCTCAATAACCATATTCATCAAACAGGTTGGCAAATATAGTATTTTCATCAACTTCTAAAAACCCAATGACATCACCAAAAATAGATGCCTATCCCCTTCCACAGATTGATCAAATACTATACACATCATGTCAAAATACATTTTTCATAACTCTTGATTTGCGCAAAGGTTACTGAAAACTGCCAATGTGCAAATCTGACATTCATCTCCCAGTCTGCCATTCCAGAACCTGCCAGACATCAACACAGATAGACAAGGTCATCCAATCCTACCCATCTACCTAAAAGAGGAGATCAATGAGCAAGAAATAATCAAACACCAACATAACAATATTCAATGAAGGGAAATAATCAATAAAATTAAACCACCAAAAACAGTTAATACCTTTAGTCAACAAATACTATAACAACTACAAATGGGCACTAACATCAAATGGCCTCCTGTTTGTCACAGAAAAACATCACAACTGTATAGCACTACCAGAATACTATAAATGAGATACTACTTGCAAATTCCATGAGAGAGGCCACAATTGCATTACCCAACCAGAACGTCTATTAAACACCCAATTCATCTGAATCTGCATCTGCCCTGTCATTACTGATGTCATTGACAAATGCACCATGTGCATTTTAACCAACAATGCACATTTTCCAAACCAAAAAGCCAACCTACATAAAATGACATCAACCTGTCCTAATGACGTAATTCATGTAGACATAGAACAACTGTCAAAAGACGATGATGGTTTCCAACACATCCTCATACTGGATGATAATTTCACCAAATATGCTGACATGGTCCCAATATCCAACCAAACAGCTTGTACCATGGCAACAGCAATACTTCATAATTGAATCCTCCAAATTGGGCCAATGAACACACTACTATCTGAAAGAGGAACACAATTCAAAGGCTCTCTCACACAGGATCTACTACAGCAGTTCAACATCGTGCATGAACATGCTGCCCCATACCATATCAGCAAAGCAATTGTGTAGCATCCACTACCAAGTGTTGATGTAGGTTAAATGATTCTCTTAAGCTATTGTTTCACTTTAGTCACAGGTAGGGATGTACTAATGTTAGCCATTTATTGTATATATTTCTGCTATCTTTCCTTAACTGAAATAACTGAATACTATTTAGGTACTATGCCATCATAGCTCTGCTCAGTGAATTGTTTAACTGTGGCATCTGGCCAACTCCAATCTCTGCATCATTTCATTTGTGTTTCCATAGCCAATCTAGGTGGCTTCAAACCTCAGCTCAACAAAGTTCTTATGTGTTCCCTATCCTAACTCAGTGTAGTTCTCAATGCAAATTGTAACTGACTTAAACTCAATTTGTACTGTGTATTAAATTCACTTTGCAACCTTGCAATGTCACTAGCTGCTTAATAAATATTACTTTAGCCATTACTGAAAACTATTGGCTTTAGTTAAATTAATATAATTAAGTTACTTAATAACATGCAGCTTCCTACCTTACATTTAAATAACATAATACATGCTTGGTCAATTTATCAGTCTATTATAGGTCACCTAAGTCTATCACATAAAATATGTATAACCTATGTTAGGATATCCAGCCCTTTCTTAGTGATGTTGATTATTGATTACATGCAAACAATTGAATTGATAGCCAGCTAAACAGAGAAAAACTCCT
The DNA here is from genome assembly GCA_900660155.1 of Hofstenia miamia. Classification (NCBI taxonomy): domain Eukaryota; kingdom Metazoa; phylum Xenacoelomorpha; order Acoela; family Hofsteniidae; genus Hofstenia; species Hofstenia miamia. Next base: position 1,384,519 of record CABFPE010000010.1, on the reverse strand, counting down.
ATTTGTACACCTAACATAAATGCAGGTTCATGGTTTGGATCAAGGACCCTCGAGTTGCTCCCGATATGTTTCCAAACCACTACTACTGCATTTACCATTTAGCTTGAAATTGTGTTTAAATAATCAAACCAATATAAAATCTAAGAATAAGATTTTTGAAGAATTTACTTCAACAAATTCCAAACTGATTTAGACTCTATTTATAGTTAACTTGAAAAAGTACCTGTCATTTGAAATTCACATTTAATTTGTCTGCAAAAATGGCTGAAAATAATGGAAGCAAATTTCGCCCCCTTTGTTTTGTCAAATTCGACGACAAGTACTAATTTGATATATTATTGCTTGGTTGCATTTTACAAAGATAATTCTGATAATTGAAATTACATTTTTTTTCTAAATAATCATAATTCAATCTTAGTTTTGACTAATCATTTGTTCTTCTTTCTTCATTAGCAGCATTTTCTTTGGATTATGCTACACGCCCTCCTTAGCTTGTGTTATTTTCAGCACTGCATGTTCTCCATGGACTAACTCATCTGCTCTTTTAATAAGTGTTTCTGCTTGGGGATCACTCCAGCTTGTTGTTGCAAATTCTGGTTGTTTAGTCATTTTTAGTAGTGCCTCTCTCTCTCTGTTGTTACCATGCTATGATATCATAGGAACTTTGCTTCTTTGATATTTTCTGATATCAGTGTTATTTCTCTAATTTCATTCATTTCCTCTCTTACTGTTGTGTTTGGGTAAAAGAATGTAAACACTTTCCTAATGCTCATTGTGTTCACCACAAAGCTTGTTTTCTCTCACTTCTTCAGTTATTGTTGTTGGATCATTTTTATTCAGTCTCATCATTGTTACTATCTCCACCCTTTTTGTGACGTCATAGAAGTCGTATTCTTTATACCATAGATGTAACCAAACCACGTCGTTTACTCCTGAAAATAGCATG
>CABFPE010000010.1:1268733-1310314 GCA_900660155.1 Hofstenia miamia | reverse complement strand
GGACAGTATGATACATTTAATAATTGTTTTTGAAATCTAGAATTTTTAATTGGATTAGTAATTTCAACCCATAAACTGTCAAAATTTGATGTGTTAGGACTTTTAATATCGTTTCGTATTTTGACATTGAATGACTTTGGAACTAAAAGTAATACACCTCCACTTTTGATTTTCCTAACAAATTGTTCAAAACTCTATCATTTCTAAATAGTGCAAAAGTTTCATTAACAGACCATGTGCAATCTAGATCGTCAATCTTTAGCCAATAATATACTTGTGATATATATTATACCCAAGTGTTGTAATAATCAAATGTTTTTTTTGGAGGAGACATTTTTTTCTAATTTGTGGAGAATATACCATTTTTCATTTTGCATTGTAGAAGCTAAGCACATATGTAAACAATAACCAATTAAATAGATTATACCATTTGCAAGATAAAAAATACAGAGAGCATTTTTAGCAGGGTTTTTTCAGTTGACAGGGGAACCTTCAAACAAGAGGCAATCAATCAATCAAACAGAGGATTTCTAAACAAAACATAATTTTGTAATAATGTTGATGAAAAACATACGTGCTGGATATATAACAAAATATGTGGACATGGAGAATGGAGCAAACTTTGTACATCAGGCAATCAATCAATCAAACAGAGGATTTCTAAACAAAACATTATTTTGTAATAATGTTGATGGTAAACATATGTGGAGGGATATAACAAAATATGGGTACATGAAGAATTGAGCAAACTTCAAATGAGAGGTAATCAATCAATCAAACAGAGGATTTCTAAGCAAAACATTAATTTGTAATAATGTTGGTGTAAAAAACATACATACAGGGATATATAACAAAATCTGTGGACATGGAGAATGGAGCAAACTTTGTACATCAGGCAATCAATCAATCAAACAGAGGATTTCTAAACAAAACATTATTTTGTAATAATGTTGATGGTAAACATATGTGGAGGGATATAACAAAATATGTGGACACAGAGAATGGAACAAGCTAGCTATACATAAAGACCAGAATTATATCTAAACACAAATGTTAATAAACTAAATGAGAATTTCATAATTACCATATACAAGGGCTTGGAGTGAGTACAGAAGGGAGGTGGAGAATTAAATGAGTATTACTATGTATCAGAATCTAAAACATTAATTAATAACAGACACAATATAAATTTCCATATACCTAGGCAGAGGCACTTTACCCCATCATCAATTAGTGTAGAACTGGTGGATGGTGAATTATTAATTTTTTTATATCTAAACAAAAATTTTAACATATAAACACACACATATTAAATTAACTCTATGTCCATATGGCAGTGTTTCTATGCTATTAACAAGATATTGCTTGTTATCATAGCATGAGAGCGCAATAAAATTTGATGTTTCCACACTAATCAAATGCATGTGTGATCTTATCCCATTCATTGGTCTTTAGATGATGCCTTCTCCCAGCAGAATCAAAATGTTAAAGTTCATCATCTGCTTCACTGAACAGGTTAAACCTTTTGCACTGGCCTTCTCTAACACCTTGTGACTATCATCTGTGTATTGGACAGAATAGAGTTTTGGTTTGAGTGCAACTAATTGTCCTAAAACACCCCAAGAAAGTTCATATTTAACTTTCAAGTACACATTTTTATTTTCATTATTATACAATGGTGAACTCTTGGGATAATTGGAGAAATGAAAATGGTGTGAGATTGGGCCTAGCTCTGTGTACAAATTTGCCAATTTAATTTTATACAGCAAGGAATCTGTGTCAGAGTATAACAATATAATTCAGTTCCCAAATGAGGATTTCTTACTTCATAATGGAACTTGAACATAATTAGTTTTGATAGGTCTATTATAGCCATGCCAAGATAGTTGGGCCAGTTCCATTCAATATCTTTTTGCCTTAGCATAACCTGAACCAAATCCTCATTGATGATGTTGTAAGATTTAAATTCAGGTTTCTTTATTAATTTTTCTGCAGATTCCAGATTGTTTGCAAAGTTTATATTTACCCATTTACTCAAATTCTCCATACACTTTCCAAACACTGCATTTACCATTAACTTATAGAATGGCTTTTCAAATTCATTTCATGCAGCCTTGTGTTTGCTTAAATCAATATATGACTTTAAAAATGATGCCTGCTTAAATTCAAATGCTTTATGGAATTTTGTGATTTTAAGTCCACATTCAACATAAAACTTTAACACCTCATAGTGTAAAATATAGTTTTCCTTTTTATAAAAAGTTTGGGTATGGGTGCTAGAGTTATTTTTAATCTATTTTTTACTTCCATCTGGTATGGTGAAATGGTGTCTATTTTCTATTATCATCTTGTGTGGTGCCAACAGAAAATCAAAACAATTGTCATGTAAATATTCCAGATATTCAAGGTCCACCAGTTTGCAATTCTTGGCCAGTAGGCAATATTTTCTCCAGACTTGCTGAAGACCATGACAGTCCACCCACAGGTAAGCTCAAGTACATTGTTCCACTGTACAATCCATTCATATCTGTAAAGAAACTGAAACTTGACTCTTTTTACCATCAAATCCCTCCACTAATGGGTTATTTGCCTTGAAATATCAGTCTAAAAATATTGAGCACATACCTCCACAAATACTGTTTTGTATAAAATTCAATTCTGCCTCATCATGTATTGGATCAAGTGAAACTCCTGTATGTTTTAGCATTGTGTGCCAGCTAAAGTTGGAAAATGTAAAAAAGTGGGTAGGGTCAAGATTATATGTCTCCATGCTTTCCAAACAAAATTCTCTTATCACACCCAACAGTAAGAGCATGTCAGAAAGTAAATAATAATTATTGAAATCCTTGAACATTTGGCATTCACCCAACACCCATGTATTTTCACATTCAAAATTAAGGTCCTCCTGCAATATAGGAATTTTACCAGTCAATCCATCCCACCAATGTTCCAAATCTGTTAGCCCCAATTCATTAAACTTATCAAAGCTATCAAACCACATGTAAGAGAATGTACCTTTGCCCTTGCTAAATGCTGACGCCTTCTGCTTGCCCATTCCATCTCATAAAAATTGATATTTGCAGCTCAAATGTTTTTTGCAAGGTTTGATAGAATGTCAGTTATAAATCAATTGCTGTCCAAAAATTTTGAGCTCCTCATACATAGGTTTGTAAACTCAGTGTTAATCATTATAACCATCTACAGGCACCATTAAACTAAGTGATAAAAACACCTCTGATGTACATGGGATGCATGACACCTTCTTTCAATCTTTCATCATAAACATTTTAGCAGAATATGCATATTGTACTTGCTCCCATTATGCTTAAAAACTGGTGTAAAATGCAGGCTCTGATTTAAAAAATTACAATTATTATGCACAACACCTCTAATGTTTCCAGTGAAATGGCAGTGGTCAATAACTTTGACATCACCATGTGCAAAAAGGTTTTTAAGAAATATGCACCTTGATGCTGTCACCAACATTATTTTCCACTGTCCTTCTGAAATAATTAATTCACAGTGTTTTTACTTAAGTTCATATGAATGCTTTGCTGATTTGCTTAAATGATTCCATCTCTCTTCCATACATTTTTTGCTGGTGCTTTGTATGATAACAATTTGTCCACACTACTACTCATTACATACACAGAGCAGATGAAATTTGCTCAACTTCACACACTGTATAACTAGTAGATGGGTTAGGCTGCTGTTGTGGACTTTTCTTGAAATTGCCTCAACATCCAAACTAGCAATGATAAGGTCATAATTCTGTGCTGCAAATGCTTTAAATTTGATCTTGTCCACAGGATCTGGAAACAAGATGTTGGGCTCTGGTGATCCATTACATTTATTCTTATGTTTCTCCAAATTCACCTGGGTCTTGAATCCAGACAAGCATTTAGAGCAGAAAAAATCATGAATTCTATTTTTAAAAAATCACAGACATGCATTTAAATTTCTGATTGCTAGATAGTGGCTCTTATCATCTTCTTCTATTAGTAATTGATTGACTGTTGTTTGATGTGAGCATCATTCATTTAGAGAATAGACATTTATGTTTATGGAGTTCCAGCTCTCAAAAATACATATGTTGTTAATTGATAGCAGGAACATGAGACCTTTATATTTTAGTGATGGAAGATATTTGTTCAAATGCATTATTTGACATTGATCTTTAATTTCTGGGTGTAGGCAAGCTAGCATGCTATACACAAAGCATAAGTTGGATTGACCAGTTTTTGGATTTACAAGGAACTGGTTTCTTTTTAGATAATCAGGTAATGTAATGTAGGACCCCGCATGAGATGGACATTATTTGAACACATGAAGCCTGAATCTGTTTATGCTTTTTAATATAAAACCACTTCTGTTTCTATTGAAAATTCAGTTGAAGTTGGTTGGTGTCATTTAATCTGGATCTAAACACTGATACAGGGGTGGATGTTGGGTAAAGTACTGCTGTCTTTTGTTCATTATTTTCAGTGGCTTGACCATCTCTATTTCACATGTTAAATAAATTTTCATAGAATAATGTGTGGAAGCCTTATTTGAAATTGTTTGATCTACTTACTCATGATGGTTGGAGAAAGCCTAGTATATATCAATCAATTTGACATTATTTGACATTTAACTCACAAATGCTCCTCAACATTCATTTTCTGTTCTATGTATGGTATAATTGCTGTTGTTTGAAGCTGACTGTGGGGAAATCTCATTGGAATGTTTGATATCAAAATGGTTATGAAGATCAAATCTACTAGTGAAATAAGTTTTACAATAATAGCAGAAATTAACCATCATATGCTTATGTCTAGTTTGTAAATGAGACATTACTTGCTCTGGTCTGGGGGCGTTATATTTAGTATTAGTAAATGATAGGGAAATATCAATTTTTAAAACATAAATTTTAAAAAAACAAAAATTTGAAAAAACCTTGAATAGAATAATTTATGTTTTTTGTGATAACACACAATTGTTTCTTACAAGATATAAGAGGGCAAAGAGACAAACNTAATGTGTGGAAGCCTTATTTGAAATTGTTTGATCTACTTACTCATGATGGTTGGAGAAAGCCTAGTATATATCAATCAATTTGACATTATTTGACATTTAACTCACAAATGCTCCTCAACATTCATTTTCTGTTCTATGTATGGTATAATTGCTGTTGTTTGAAGCTGACTGTGGGGAAATCTCATTGGAATGTTTGATATCAAAATGGTTATGAAGATCAAATCTACTAGTGAAATAAGTTTTACAATAATAGCAGAAATTAACCATCATATGCTTATGTCTAGTTTGTAAATGAGACATTACTTGCTCTGGTCTGGGGGCGTTATATTTAGTATTAGTAAATGATAGGGAAATATCAATTTTTAAAACATAAATTTTAAAAAAACAAAAATTTGAAAAAACCTTGAATAGAATAATTTATGTTTTTTGTGATAACACACAATTGTTTCTTACAAGATATAAGAGGGCAAAGAGACAAACCATGAAAAATGTACATGAAAACATTGTGGGAAAAATACCAGTCTAGCAATTAAATAAATTATGTATTCACCCAAAAACAGTTATTATATAAATTGATCAGTGTAAAATTTAAATAAAACATGTATTCACCCAAAACCGGGAATTATATAAATTGACAAGTGTAATGTAACAATTAAAACACATGTATTCACTTAAAAGATGTATTAGATATTAACACATGCACATGTAAATTAAACACAAGTATACACAGCTATTCAATAATTATGATAACTCTCTTTTCTTGTAAAACATTAATTACATTTAAAATGCTGAAAATGCATATTGAGAAAATATGCAGATTGAATGTCTAATAGAGCAAGTGTAAAGCAAGACACTTTTAAAAATAATTACTTAATTATAAAAATACACAGAAAGAGAGACCAATCTTGTAGCATATTAAATAATAAACTGTGAATGAGAAGACACCCAGTGTCTATAATGAGCAAAAAAGAATTTCCTTCCTTCTTTTTAAACTTGGAAAAAATGAGCAGGACATGGACATTTGTGTAATAAATCAATTTTCAAGATTTTGTTCTCACTTTCAGTAATAAAAACCAATTTTGTTTTTGAATTTCATACAAATGAGAAATAAAACATCCTGTGTTGAGAAAAAACAGGTATTAGTTAATAACACATGCATCTTTAAATTAAATAATGAGAATACATTTAATGCGTAACCACTGCAATGTGTAACATTTAAATGTGCACAGGGAGAGAGATAGTGATTTTGTAACATGTTAAATTTTGACTTTAAAGTAATAGATAGGAAATTGATACATGAATAATATTCATTTTATTGTAGCATTATCCAAATAAATCAGAAATAAGCTGCAAAACGTAACAAGAAAAGAATAAGTTCGAAAAGAAGTTGATTAAAAATATTATAATTAGATCAATTGTCATTATTTCAGATTTATTCGTAAAATGCAACCAAGAATAAAATATGTGTCAAAAAAGAGATATTTGTGTCTGTTGATAAAAATACTTTTGACTAAACGATGCTTACATTATTTTATAGCTGCCATCTTGGCAGAAGTTTAAATTTGAATCAACAGGTACTTCTTTTGGAATTACTATAAATAGATTGAAACTTATTGTAAGAATTTGATAAAGAATTTTACTCAGAATTCTTATTTTGTTTCTCATTTACATTTGATTATTTAATACGATGTTGAGCTAATCAAGTGGTGTTTAGTAGTGGTCTGGACACATCACAGGGAACGATTCTAGGGTCTCTGTGCCAGATCACGAAAGTGCACATAGGTTAGGTGTAGGGGTTTTCTCTTGATTAGCTGACTAGCATTTCACTTCTACATGTATTAGATAACTTAACTGTCAGCAAACAGTTGGATGACCAAACTTTAGGAATTATCTTATTACTATTTTAGATCTAAATTAATGACCCATAATTGACTGATAAAGTGACCGTACATGTAGTAAACCATAAATGTAGGTTAGGAAGTTGTTTGAATAGAATATATTTAAATAAGCCAATATATTTCGGTAATGGCTACATGTAATATTTAACAAGCAACTAGTGACAGTTCTGGTTGCAAATAGAAACAACACTTTCACACAATAGAGTTTAAGTCAAGTTGTGTCGTGTCTTGAGTAAGCACACATAAGCTATCTTGATTGAGCTGAGAAGTGACACTCAAACATCAGATGGAATGGTGAAACTGGATGTGGAGATCCACTTCAGGCAGATGACCACTAGGAGATCATCGCAGAAGTTACCACATGGCTTTGTCACCTAAAAAATGAGCAGTTAATTCTAGGTTACTAAGTTAACAGAAGAAACTAGTCAAGCAGTAACAACAAGTAAATCCTTACCTGCAATAACACAGCTAATGTTATAAAGTAACCATAGATACACAGTGATAATGCCTGGTAGAGGATATTACACCATATTGTGGTTGCTTTAAGGCTACACATAGGTGTAGGGAATAAAAGAGCTTTAGATTTGATCAATAGTACATGGACTTAACAACACACTATGCAAATATAATATGCCATTGGCATGCACAAATACATGTTAACTACATGTTATTATATCTTATTACCTGAGCTGAGATAACAAGAACCTGAGCTAAAGTTGTTATTGAGCTAGAAATTAAACTTGAGACACACAATTAGCACTGGTTTATGGATGGTTTCTTATAATTTGGCTTTGGTGTGATGATGTGTAAATTGGTCACTAGCTGGAATGCCTTCTTGGAAATGGTTTTGGTTCATTTTTCTACAGTGAAATTGGCAAACTACCAATCTTCATTTGTTTTGTTAGAGTATGGGCCACTCTTGGCAATGGTAATCCCTTGCAACCATAGTACTGCTCAAGCTGCTAGACATGCCCCATGATTCTACACTAGGGTTGCTTGCCCAAATGGACAATCATCTCAATAATTGATCATTATATATTTAGAGCAGCAAGCAATTGATAATTCTGGTGTACAATAGCTAAAAGCAGCACTCTTAAATTACCACAATTGTTATCCATTAATGTGATAAATTGAATGATCCAAAATATGCAAGCATTGTTTACATTCTAATTGAATAGATGTTGTTATTTCTCTCACTGTCAATCAAAATATAATTGGAGTTTATCATCTAATAAAAAATCAATATTCTGAATGCTCTTCCAACTCTGGGTTTTCTGATAAAAATCAGATGATAAAAAATCACCAATGCGAATGAAAATAATTGCATTTTTGAGTAAAATCTGCTAATAAAAGTCAATTGTGGGAACACACTTTTACCAATATGGTTATGTATAGGCTTTAAAACTTTGGATTTTGAATTCAACCTGTATATCACCCAATAATAAATTACACAGTGGTTAAATCATACCTTTTGGCTAGCACAAATGCATGGCAATTACAAGCTATTTATATCTTGGCTGAGATCTAAGACAACTACTGAGACATTTTATTTGGCTAGAAAATAAATTGTGAGACATAGAGGGAAGCAATGCACAAACAAGTTTCAAAACCTTTAGCTCTGGATATCACTATAATGCAATAGAATTGGTTATCTTGGCTGTCTGTTTCTTTCTTTTGGATATCTAAACAGTTACTAGTTACAAAGATAAACTACCAATGTTTTTGCTTACATGTTATTTCCCCTATGTTCACCTCAACAACCTTCTGCAATGACATTAAGTCCACTGGTATAGTTCTCTCTAGATTCAACCCAGTGATTCTACAATAAATTATCCATGACAGGAATTTGAAGACAGTTAAGACCATGCAGATGAAATGAATTGATGCTGGTGCTAGTGACTATGACAAAAAAGCCTTCCTGGTGAGAGAGACTTTGAAATAAAATAACTCATATTCAGAATCACCAGTATATGTATATTATATATATATATATATATATATACATAAATTTCCAGGCCAAAAACAAACTGGTGGTTGGTATTAACTCTTGATGGCACCACTAAGGCTGCAAGAATCAAGCATTAATGTTTTTATGGAATTGCTACCTACTTAACAATAGTATTCATCACTGAATATAAAACAAAAATCATGACAATTTCTATATTGCACATGACATTTACTGTTAGAATTGGATTCATGTAAATAATCCTTTGATTACTATAAAAATTTTCTCAATTGATAAGTAATTTAATTGAAAATAATTCAAAGAAATTCTATGGTGTTGCCATGATTTCTTTTATCTTTTACATGATTTTCATCACATTTTGCAATTAAAATCCTATCAATTCATTTTTGTTGCTGTACTATCTTTGCAAAAATACTGAAGTAAACATTTTTTCCTAGATGATAGCTAAAGTTTTGTATGCCTGGTCTGTGTTAATTAGATTAGTAAATGACTGATATTTCCTTATTATTCTTTTAAGTTGTTTGATAAATATCAATGAAAAAGGAACCAATTTAAACAGGAGCTTTCAATATTGAAATCATCAAATTAAATCAACATGAGAAATAGGTGTCCATGTGCTATTAAATTTGTTTGAAAAATTCCTCAATTTGAACTAGTGGAAAGGGGGTTAAAGTCTAGAGCCATAATTAAGAGAGAGAGGCCTTAGCACTATTGGGTGTGGTGCTAAGCATCACCTAAACTTGGTGCATTCCTTACCTCATGCAAAATAGGTGGTAGTAATAATCAGAATTCAATAAGCAGATGAATTGAGTGACAACAAACTCCTTACCATGTAACTAAATTATGTGTTAAATGATATTACTAGCAAAACTGTATGTGAGCAAGGCAACATTCAACAAAATAAAGTTCAACTAGCAAAAGATAGCTTAGAAAACATATGTCAAAATATAATGAACAATTCTGTGATATTTATATGAACAGTCTCAGATATTAGCAAAAGGATAAATCACACCATTGCAATTGTTAGTCAACAAAACAGGTTTCTAAATATAACCATCTGAAAGTAATGATCAGAAGTACTGCATATAAATAAAAAATAATTAAGCTAAAAAATTGCATAGTTTGTGAAAACACAAAGTTTTTAATTGAGGTAATGCAGAAATTACAAATTAAGATTATTTTGAAATGATCATTGTGGAATCCCAAAAATGTCCATATAGCCATTATGCCACAATAATATACAAAATTCTTTATATGTATATTAAAATTGCATTTTAATAGGCAGATCCAACAGGATTCTAATTTGTAGTTTTCTGTATGAGAAACTGCAAGTCTATACCATAAATCTGTAAAATACTCTAAAATAATTATAATGTAGCCCAAAATATAAAAGTTAATTTGCCAAAAACAATGAATTGTTTATAAATAAAGCTAAGCATTAGAAAATACTTAAATTCCTCTTTAGATCCAAACAGAGTTTTGAAGTACTGTTAAATATTTTATATATGACAACAGAGACTGTCAATATTTATAATTGCAACACATATTTACAATCATTTGTTTGCAATTCCTAATTTTGGTTATCTAAACTAAATAGAAACACTAATTCAAATACAGTTTAAAAAATACATTTATTCTTTCAATTATATAATAGTCAATTACATTGAAATAGTGCCTGTAATGGTTTTTAATATTTGGTGACATCAGACTTAGGGGAAGGGAACCTGGTGAAAGTGACAAACAACCATACCACCTCTCCATTTCTAAATGGCAATTATTTGACAGATGGCAATAACATATAATTTCAAGAAATTAAAATTTTCCAAAATTTTTTAAACTTCCAAGTAGAAATTCAAAATAGTAGATGTGTACTGGTTACTATAACTCTATAGTCTTTATGTAAATTCAGTCTTAATTTTCCTTCTGCTCTCCAATTTCAAACAACACAGTCTAAGTGAGCCATCAAATTAACACTGAAATACCATTTTACAGCTATCTAACTTATCTTCTACATAATTCATTTGTAGAAGGCCTCAAGAGATAATCACAGTGATCAGCTTTAAGTTTGTTTTGCTAAAATAAAATTGTATAAAATCCTCTAACAGGCATTATTACTGTTCATCCTTTGTTACTTTATAACATTGGTTGTATCTTTACAGGTAGGAATTTACTAAATAGATACTGTTTAGCTTTTGTGTATTTCTGTTAGCATAATGTAACTAGATCTAACTGTTCACTATTTAGGTGACAAAGCCATACAGCAATCTCTCCAAAGATTGATGGTGGGCATCTGCCCAAAGCTGATCTCCACATCCAGTTTCACTTGTTCACTGAGCTCAGTGGTGATGTAACTTATGTGTACCCTATTCTAGCTCAGTGTATACTCAAGAAAAGACACAATTTGACTTAGGCTCTTATTGTAAAAGTGTTTCATGAATATGCAACCTGACTTGTTACTAGCTGCTTAATTAATATTACATGTAGCCATTACTGAAATATATTAGCTTTAATAACTAGTTTAATATCTAGCAGCTTCCTAGCCTACATTTATTAATTAGTACATGCTCAGTCACTTTATAGTCACTAATTTGGATCTGAAATAGTATAAACATAATGGCTAGGTTTTGGTCATCCAACCGTATTTTGAATCTATTATTTTTAATACATGTACTAAAGATTGGTAGTCAACTAAATGAGAGAAAAACCCCTATACCTAAACTAAGTGTACTTTCATGATCTGGCACAAAGACCCTAAAATTGATCTCATGATGGATCCAGACCACTACTAAACACAACTCATTTAGCTTGACATCATATTAAATAATTAAACCATATCAAGAGAACAAGTATAAATTCTGAATAAAATTCTTTAGCAAATGGCTTACAGAGTTTCGAATCTATTTATAGTAATTTCAGAAAAGTACCTGTTGATTTCAAATTTAAACTTTAGTCTGCCAATATGGTGGCCAAAAATAATGGAAGCGATTTCGCCTAATCAGTTTTGCCAAAAAGTGTTATTATCAACAGATACTAATCTCTTATAGTTGACACTTATTTTTGCTTGGTTGCATAATACAAATTAATCTAACTGATTTAATAATTTTATAATATTTCTAATCATCATTCTTCTTTGATCTTATTCTCCTCTTGGTTTGACGTTAGCAGCTTGATTTATTTGGATGATGCTACAATTGTCCTGATAGCAAAATATGCCAATTCACTCCTCCTAACTTGGTAAATGCTTTAAGTTGAATCAGTTAATGAAAATATTCAGTTGAATAATGCATCTGTTCATACATGGAAATAATTATTGACATTTCAAATTAAGCATATCTAAAAGTACCAAGTACAAATTTGTAACAACCAGAAGATACAAAAATACCAAGAAAGTATTAATGATAAGCATCTAAAAATTTTTCAAAGTTACAGGGATTATTCAATAAAGTCAAAATGACACTTTAATCTAACAACTGTGCAAAATTCAACACTTTAATTGGTTGTTATTTTATTAGAAATATTGCAATAATAAATATGAGTTTTAAGAAAACTAATAGCAGATTTGGATTTGATGTATATATAGTGATTATTTTATACAAATTCAGACGAGATTTGCTATGTCAGTTTTAAGAAAGTGTTGGTCAGTTCTAAGTAAATTCCTATTAGTAGAAACCTTCGCAAATAACAAATGGATAATTTCTCTGAAATGTCATTTAATTTATTAAATGAGTTAGAATTACAAAATTCAATTGTAGGAGATTGCATTTCAAATGTACAATGGGAAGTGTCATTTAGCATAACCATATACCCATTAAAGAAATATTTTGATGGAAAAAAGAATGTCTTTGTACAACTTAGGGTACAATGCAAAAATAAAATACCACTCGTAATAATGGTGGAGAAAACTGTTGGTATAACAGAGAATCAGAAGAATTTGGTAAATTTAAAAATTCGAGATTTATTAAATGAATCAAATGATATAAAGGACATTTCCTATGGTATTAGTAAAGTTATTTCTTCTTATGCTGCCACTACAGATGATTACAGCTGTGCAAGTCAAGATGGCAGTTCGGAATCAAAACCCAAAACTCGTGACTTATTTAATGAGGACTTTATAAAGTTAGATACTTTAGGTAGTGGTACATTTGGCAAAGTCATTAAGGCACACAGACATCTTGATCAACAAGATTATGCAATAAAACAAGTTAAACTAAACAATAAAGCTAACACACTTAAAGAAGCTGTGCATCTTGCACAATTAAATCACATAAATGTAGTACGCTACTATTATTCTTGGTTGGATATTTGTCGATTCGTCTCATCTTGCAAATCTTCCTCTACTTTTGATTGTAGCATGATATCTTCTACATCTTCCAAAGGTGATAGTAAGAACTCTAATCTTGCACTCTATATACAGATGGAATTATGTGAAACGTCTACCCTTGGAGACAGAATTTCTGATGGTCTTCATTGTAATAAAGATCTGCGTTGGCATTATTTTAAGCAAATTTTATCAGGACTAAATCACATTCATAGTAAGAAAATCCTACATCGAGATTTAAAGCCTTCTAATATATTCATTGTTCCGGAGAACATTATAAAAATTGGTGACTTCGGCCTGTCAATATCATTTGAGGAACCATGCAAGGTAGGATCATCCGGTACACCTTATTATCAACCTCCTGAGGTATCAGCTGGTAATTTAGTAGATTGTAAGCCTACAATCGATATATATAGCTTAGGCATGATTTTCTTCTCGATGTGTACTAAAAGTTACGGAACAATGTCCGAATTTAATGCCATAGTTAAACCTCTTAAAAGTAAAGATATAATATTTTGCAGAAAATTTTGCTGTGGAAATGAAAAGGAAATGAAAATTATACAAAAATGCTTAAATCACAATTTTGATCAGCGGCCATCTACTGAAGAACTTTTAAATGGTTTATGTGAATAATTTTTATTTGTTTGAGTGGTAGCAGGTTTGCCTAAATTTCTTTTTAATGTTTGTGTCAAGACTACATTCTAGAAATTAATATTTTTCAAATATTAATGTTTTGCCCTACAGCCTGTTTGGTACAAAAAATAAATTATTTACAGTGGTCTGCATGAATATTCGTTGCTCTCTATCATAGTACGAAATCTCGTATTTATAAATTCACAGTGTTATTATGCATACATCATTTTGATTAAATAATTGTTTGCAGTTAAACATTCAAGTGTTTGCATCACAAGTTCAGTATCAAACAAAGTTAAATAAACTTATTTGGTATTTTAGGTTTTTCTTCATTGTAAGATTCATCCTAGTTATTTTAGGCTAATTATATTTTAGGCATTCCTGTTTTTACAAATTTTTGAATTATATTAACTCATTTATTCATATTTATCGGTGTTTGTCAGTGGCGGCTCGTGTTTGCTAGGCAAGCAAATATTTTTAAGCAAACAAATTTGTATAAATAATAAACCATGAAAAATATATTTATATTTGAAATACCTGAGGGCGATTTTTTCAAAAAGATATTTGTGATATTATTACTATAAAAATATTAGTAAAGCAGTTCATTTAGTAAAATATTTTCAAAAAAATTGCTAAAAATTCATTTAGTTTTTTCTCCTCTAATCAGTTACTCTTGAATGTGTTTAAATTTGCTTTAAACAGAAAATAATCATTCTGCAGACGCTGCTCAAAATCCAATAGTTTGTATTAAATCAGATATTTACAAATTTCAGCAAAGGCAGTCGACAAATCATGCATGTCAAATATCGAATACGAAATTTATCGATTTACAATTGGAGCCATGCCAATGATAGCAAACTTGAGATTAATTACAACGTTTTTCAAGATTGAGAAAATATATTCTGTTTCCGGCACTGCTTGAATAGAGCAATGTTTCTGATTGATATTTAAATAATTCATGTCTACTTTTGGGTTATTGTATGGAACGAAAATATTTCGCCTGATTCTTTTACAACAACAGTGTTTCGATCAATGCGAAGCAATGAACGGACTGCTTGTCTTGCTAGCTAAATCTTCGCGCAATGAAATGAAGAAAACGGATCTGATTTAATCGCATGAGTGAGCGTAGGTACAGCATTAAGGCATCTGCTTGCTGTGGCGCAATCATTTAATTATTTTTAAAGCAAAGCGTAATGAATGTTGTTTTAAGGAAACTAAGAATTTACGATTTGTACAATTGTATAGATATAAACTGATACAATTAAGAATGAAATTCATTTATAAAAGAATTAATGGGCAAGCACTGCTTGCCTTGCTTACACGTATGAGCCGCCAATGGTGTTTGTATATAATGGCTATATTATTTGTATATATAAAAATTGCTTAAGATAGAAATTTCTTAATTTAACTTCTTTTCAGGTTTTATTGGTCCACTGTGCCTGGGCACATTAACATAAGGGAAATGTTGCCCACAACTCAATTTAATTGCTTCTAGGAAGGACTTCCAGAGGTGTGTGCAATTGTGGAAACATCGATAATGATGTTGCAGATAGCTTGTGTACAAAAGAAATTGAATGAGTGCTGCAACATCTTGGGAAATGTTTTATTTGTAAGTCATATTGAACCATTTACAGGGTATTGGCACTGATGGGAAATCGTGAACTGCATGAAAAGTCACAGTTACTGTCTTGACCTCCCTGGAAATTCAATTTTATTGATGTAATTGCATATCTGTATTTTAAAACTCAATTTCATGTTAGGGACGCAATAATCTTTGCGTTTTCTAGTATATTTTTAAATAATTTATAATCAAAGCCTACATATATTATTTCCCAACTATCGTATTACAATAAGAAAACCAATTTGATATAGTATTTAGTACTAAATTTTTATCTCCAAAGCAAAATCAATGTGTTGGGGAAACATCAAAAATGGTAGTAGTTAGAAATGTATATAAGAATAGATACAATATCCTTCTTTTAGGACTATAATGTGAACTGTCAAAATTTCCAAAGACATTGGTTAAGCTATAAAAGCTCAAAAACATCTGTTTGGGACACAAAAAAACTAAAAAAGATTGTTAATTTGACTTTTAATGATGCCGGGTCAGGCGGGGAGAATGAATGCTATCACTAGAATCTGGAGCTTAGCGTGTTTTAAGATAAGCATTTTAGAGATAGATTCAAGAACAGCAATTTAGAAACTATTTAAAGCTATACCTTTCATCCTACAGATGGATATTTTCACATATTTCTTTTTGTCAAATTGATGCATATCTAAATATACTTCTCAATAATATAATTTATGTCATACATAAATTATATTATTGAGAAGTATTGTTTTCTGTCCTACCACAAATTTCCGATCATTTTTTGTAATAACCAATTTAGATGGTATGATGTAATCCCTCACCTTCATTACAGAAAATTCATTATAACAAAAAATGTTCCCATCTGAATTGCTTGTGTCTCCCTATCCCAAATAAAAGTTATATATCTGCATGCTTAGTAGAAGTTTTAAGAACACACATTTGTACATTGCAAAATAATGTGACTAGTAAATTAGTTAACTTTGTTACTATAACGCACAGAAAGCAGAACCTTTAAGCTCTTGTAAGACAATGATTTAAATTACCTTGAAATTGTTGTATGGTGACACCACAAAGTCGAATAATTAGCTATTCAAATGATGTTCAGAACTTAAAAATCATTACAATTTGTTGAAGATATTATTCATTAAATACCATCTTTAAAATTATGCAAACCCAAATGCATTATGTAACACTAGGTCTGCTTAAGCCAATATATCAAATTTCATTTCCTTCTATGTAAATGAATTTTACAAGTCTGGTTGATATTTATGTGAAATTTACCTAAAATACTTAAGAGCACATTAACGACATACTTCGAATATTGGTCATAGGTATAAGAATGTCAATAATAGAATATAATTTATTAAATAAAATCCCCATGCGGGTAAGATTAATTTGTTTTATCCAGAAGACAATTATCTAGATGAATTACAGAACATGAGACGACTTCTAGTGTTTCTGATAATCCAAAAATGTTGCATAAATGTTGAAATACAGATATGGAAGCATCAATTTCAAGTTTTATAAAATTTATTGAAATTATTATCAGAAAATCCTTACAACTGAACTTAAGCACCAACGATTATATAAATAAATTAATCTACTATAATTAAAAATTTACAATTTTGATTATTGTTAGAATATAGCAAATATAGAGGGCATATTTTGCAAAGCATTCCACTGGCGACTCTACTGTATTTATCTGAATGTTATTAAATATTTGGGTATTCAGTTCTCATTCTTTAACTATATGTTATTAATGTCAATGTCACTACATTAGATTCACCATAAAAGATATCATTAAGTCGATAAATCTAGTGAAAAATGTATAGATAATATCAATCATCTCCATCATCAGAAGATTTTCTGATCTTATTCAAATATAAATACAATACAGGGCTAATTCCTTAAGAATTTTTGATAGTATCTCTACGGATTTTGCCCAGAATAATAATACTGATTAGTTTGAACTTCAAATAGAAAAAGCAAATTCGCATCAAATGAACCTCATATCCCCTTCAGACACAATGTGTACAATTGTGCACATGTTAGAAATTTGATTTTTATTGAACTATGAATTTATATTCAACCTTGAATATCGTTGTTTATTAAATTAGGCTACTTCTTCGTTATCTTAAAATTAATTTGGTATAATTTAGTAGTAAGGTAACCTTTTCAAAAGTCTTCCTGAAGATAATTACACAATTCTCTCTCTCTCTCTCTCTCTCTTTATGTGGGAAACTGAATAGTTCCAAAATATTTAACGCGTTTAATTTAAAGATTTTTTATAAATAAAGAATTTACTACATGTATGGCTGTTCTTCAGAACACAATTTTTGGATTGCAATCCGGCATTTATCACCCTCCCCTTTCTCCCTGCTGAAATATATTATAATCCTCTCCATTTAAACTTAGTTCTACATTTTACGACATTAATCAAATGACAGATCAAGATACTTCTATTCAAGACATTCTTGAACCATTGGACACAATCAATAAACTTGCCATTCAAATTCATGGCTCAATGAAGCAAATGTCAACGACAAATATGAATTTAATTAGAGAATCAATATCTAAGGTAAAATCTAATTGAATTCGTAAATTATTTGAAACAACAAGTAAACCCTCTGTAAACAATGCGCAGAAACAGAGTGATCCACATGATCATTATAATACTAAACAATATAGTGGTGCTCTAAAATCCTCAAATAAAAAGATTCTTGTTAATCTATCTGATAATCCGGTAAATAATGTTCAAACAAGAGAATTTGAAAAACATTTACGGTCAAAATTGACAAATAAACACCCAGGTATTATAAAATCTGATTGATTAAAATCTGGAAAAGTAATTATTGAAATTAAAGAAAATAATGATTCCCAAGCAATAATTTCAAATGTTTCATCAATGGGCTTTGAAACTAAGCAAATGTTTAGGATGAAACCAAAGATATTTAAAGGAATACCGAAACAAACAACAATAATTTAGATAAAGATCAACTAAAAGACATTTTAATCAAAACTATGCAAGTCTTATATACAAACAAAAGTGATTTTAAAGTTTTATTTTCATTTTCAGTTCCATCGCCTGATTGGAATGTAGTTGTCGAGGTATCACCCAATTTAAGAAAAGCTTTGCTTCGAAATCCATACATAATAGTAGAAAACAAGTATTGCAGAATCGAAGATTAGTTGAAACCTAAACATTGCTTTAAATGTCAAAATTTTGTTGGCTCAGTGAAAAATGTTCACATTTTGGTTTTAGCCATGAGAGCAAAAATTTCTCTGCAGCAAAATCAAATCCTAGTTGTCAAAACTGCAAATTACATCATAGTGTATTTGATGTCAATTGTCCTCTGCTTATAAAAGAAAAAACTCGATTAATTGAAAGAACTGACTGGGGAACTGGTCAAACTCCAAATATTTGAATAAGAACATTATCAGAAACCAAGAGTAACAAATCAAAATCACTATTACCGTCAATTCTAGTACTGAACGTAAGATCAATTAAAAAGTTGAAATTTATAACCAAAGAACTATAATGAAATCATGCAAGTTTTTATTTTAAGATGTAAACAAATACAATCTTGATAGCTGTATTCTCGCAGTAACATTTCAATATACTAAGGTGCAAGTAGTTTTATTACTTTTGATGGATTCAAGAACTTTTGAAAAGATTGTGATGTATGCTTTTGTAGACAAAATCTTTGGTAGTCGATTGCATAAAGGTGGTGGCGTGCTTATCTATGTTTGAAATTCATTAAATGCTAATTTATATGATGCTAGTTCAAAATTTGAGTCATTATGGCTGAAAATAAAAGTATCTAATTCTAGAAATATATATTTGAACGTAATTTATCATTCACCAGATTCTTGTCGTACATATTCTATGATTATGAATTAATAGAATATATAACAACAATTGCAAACAAGATAATCTCAGAAGATCCATTAGCATTCATTCAAATTGGTGGAGATTTCAATCAATTAGATTTACTAGGAATCTCTATTGATACTGATTTAAATTTAAGGTTGCCTGCAAATGATAAAACTTTCGTTGCTAATCCAATTATTGCAAGCAATGTGATAGGATAATTTTGAAATTATTTTCATTCCTCCAATTTGGTTTCTTATCTTAATTGGTTTCACAATAAAAGTTGTATTGTTTGCGCGCGGCCTAATGGATACTCCTCCCACAAGGAATGGATCAAAATTAGATCGAATATTATCTAATCAACCTCC
The DNA here is from genome assembly GCA_900660155.1 of Hofstenia miamia. Taxonomy (NCBI): domain Eukaryota; kingdom Metazoa; phylum Xenacoelomorpha; order Acoela; family Hofsteniidae; genus Hofstenia; species Hofstenia miamia. Next base: position 1,290,653 of record CABFPE010000010.1, on the reverse strand, counting down.
CATCCATTAGCATTCATTCAAATTGGTGGAGATTTCAATCAATTAGATTTACTAGGAATCTCTATTGATACTGATTTAAATTTAAGGTTGCCTGCAAATGATAAAACTTTCGTTGCTAATCCAATTATTGCAAGCAATGTGATAGGATAATTTTGAAATTATTTTCATTCCTCCAATTTGGTTTCTTATCTTAATTGGTTTCACAATAAAAGTTGTATTGTTTGCGCGCGGCCTAATGGATACTCCTCCCACAAGGAATGGATCAAAATTAGATCGAATATTATCTAATCAACCTCCTTGCTTGACATCAATTTCAACAATAAAACCAAAGAATTAACACAGATCATTTGGGATTAATAATAAGTCCAAAATGAAGAATACCAGCAGTAAAAGGAAAACTTCAATAAGAGTTGTATCATGGAAAACAAAGAAGGATCTATATCAAATGATTTCAACTACTAACTTCGAAAGAATCTTGAAAAATGAAAATATTAGTGAAGCTCCAACAAACTTAGAAAGAATTATTGTTCCAATGTATGATATTTGCTGTCCTAAGAAAACTGATAATGTCTGATCAAGACCCCATATGGATGACACCATTGTTAAAGTATAAATTAAGAAAGCTACAAAGAAGAAAACAGCTAAATAGCAAGAACAATTTAAATGATTTAGAAAACCAAGTAAAGACCTTAAAAATTCAAACTATTAATCATATTGGATCTTAAGGCTGGTGGAAAGAGGCTGACCTAACATCCCATTACAAAATGAATGAAAAACCAAATTAAATATGAATGTTTTGACATTAATAAGATATAGTTAAAGAATGAGAACTGAATACCCAAATATTTAATAACATTCAGATAAATACAGTTGAGTTGGCAGTGGAATGCTTTGAAAAATATGCCCTCTATGTTTGCTATATTTTATAACAATAATCAAAATTTTTAATTATAGTAGATTAATTTATTTATATAATTGTTGGTGTTTAAGTTCAGTTGTAAAGATTTTCTGATAATGATTTCAATAAATTTTATTAAACTTAAACTTGATGCTTCCATATCTCTATTTCAACATTTATGCAACATTATCAGAAACACTAGAAGTCGTCTCATGTACTGTAATTCATTTAGATAATTGTCTTCTGAATAAAACAAATTAATCTTTCCCACATGGGGATTTTATTTAATAAACTATATTCCATTATTGACATTCTTATACCTATGACCAATATTCGAAGTATGTAATTAATGTGCTCTTAAGTATTTTAGGTAAATTTCACATAAATATCAACCAGACTTGTAAAATTCATTTACATAGAAGGAAATGAAATTTGATATATTGGCTTAAGCAGACCTAGTGTTACATAATGCATTTGGGTTTGCATAATTTTAAAGATGGTATTTAATGAATAATATCTTGAACAAGTTGTAATGATTTTTAAGTTCTGAACATCATTTGAATAGCTAATTATTCGACTTTGTGGTGTCACCATACAACAATTTCAAGGTAATTTAAATCATTGTCTTACAAGAGCTTAAAGGTTCTGATTTCTGTGCGCTATAGTAACAAAGTTAACTAATTTACTAGTCACATTATTTTGCAATGTACAAATGTGTGTTCTTAAAACTTCTACTAAGCATGCAGATATATAACTTTTATTTGGGTTAGGGACACACAAGCAATTCTGATTGGAACATTTTTTGTTATAATGAATTTTCTGTAATGAATGTAAGGGATTACATCATACCATCTAAATTGGTTATTACAATAAATGATAGGAAATTTGTGGTAGGATGGAAAACAATACTTCTCAATAATATAATTTATGTATGACATAAATTATATTATTGAGAAGTATTGGCATTTATGAAAAATGCCATCCAAACTATAAAAATTTAGATATGCATCAATTTGACATTTAAGAAATATGTGAAAATATCAATCTGTAGGATGAAAGGGATAGCTTTCAATATTTTATAAATTGCTGTTCTTGAATCTATCTCGAAAATGCTTCTTACAACATGCTAAGCTCCAGATTCTAGTGATAGAATTCATTCTCCCCGCCTGATCCGGCATCATTGAAAGTCAGATTAACAATCTTTTTTAGTTTTTTGTGTCCCAATAAGATGTTTTTGAGCTTTTATAGCTTAACCAATGTTTTTGTAAATTTTGACAGTTCACATTATAGTCCTAAACAAAGGATATTTTATCTATTTTTATATATATTTCTAACTACTACCATTTTTGATGTTTCCCCAACACATTGATTTTGCTTTCGAGATAAAAATTTAGTACTAAATACTATATCAAATTGGTTTTCTTATTGTAATACGATAGTTGGGAAATAATATATGTAGGCTTTGATTATAAATTATTTAAAAATATACTAGAAAACGCAAAGATTATTGCGTCCTTAACATGAAATTGAGTTTTAAAATACATATATGCAATTACATCAATAAAATTGAATTTCCAGGAAGGTCAAGACAGTAACTGACTTTTCATGCAGTTCGCAATTTCCAACCATTGCCAACACCCTGTAAATGGTTCAATATGACTTACAAATAAAACATTTTCCAAAATGTTGCAGCCCTCATTCAATTTCTTTTGTACACAAGCTATCTGCAACATAACTATCAATGTTTCCAAAATTGCACACACCTCTGGAAGTCATTCCTAGAAGCAATTAAATTGAGTTGTGCACAACATTTCCCTTATGTTAGTGTGCCCAGGAACAATGCACCAATACATCTTGAAAAGAAGTTAAATTAAGAAATTTTTAACTCAATCAATTTTTATATATACAAATAATATAGCCAATATATTAAAACAACAATAAATATGACTAAATGAGTTAATATAATCAAAAATTAGTAAAAACAGGAATGCCTAAAATATAATTAGCCTAAAATAATTAGGATGAATCTTACAATGAAGAAAAAACTAAAATAACAAATAAGTTTATTCAACTTTGTTTGATACTGAACTTGTGATGCAAACACTTGAATGTTTAATTGCAAACAATTATTTAATTAAAATGATGTATGCATAATAACACTGTGAATTTATAAATGCAAGATTTTGGACTATGATAGAGAGCAACGAATATTAATGCAGACCACTGTAAATAATTTAATTATTGTACCAAATGGGCTGTAGGGCAAAACATTAATATTTGAAAAATTTTTAATTTTTAGAATTTAGTCCTGACACAAACATTAAAAAGAAATTTAGCCAAACCTGCTACTACTCAAACAAATAGAAATTATTTACACAAACCATTTAAAAGTTTTTCAGTAGATGGCTGCTGATCAAAATCATGATTTAAGCATTTTTGTATAATTTTCATTTCCTTTTCATTCTCAACAGCAAAATTTTCTGGAAATATTAAATCTTTACTTTTATGAGGTTTAACTATTTCCTTAAATTCATGCTTTGTTGTGTAACTTTTAGAACACATCAAGAAGAAATCATGCCTAAGCTATATATATATATATCAATTGTATGCTTACAATCTACTAAATTACCAACTGATACCTCAGGAGGTTGACAATAAAGTGTACTGGATGATCCTACCTTGCATGGTTCCTCAAATGATATTGACACGCCAAAGTCACCAATTTTTATAATGTTCTCTGGAACAATGAATTTATTAGAAGGCTTTAAATCTCAATGTAGGATTTTCTTACTATGAATGTGATTTAGTCCTTATAAAATTTGCTTAAAATAATGCCAATGCAGATCCTTTTACAATGAAGATCATCAGAGATTCTGTCTTCAAGGGTAGATGTTTCACACAAATCCATCTGTATATAGAGTGCAAGATTAGAGTTCTTACTATCACCTTTGGAAGATGTAGAAGATATCATGCTACAATCAAAAGTAGAGGAAGATTTGCAAGATGAGACGAATCAACAAAAATCCAACCAAGAATAATAGTAGCATACTACATTTATGTGATTTAATCATGCAAGATGCGCAGCTTCTTTAAGTGTGTTGTCTTCATTGTTTAGTTTAAGTTGTTTTATTGCATAATCTTGTTGATCAAGACGTCTGTGTGCCTTAATGACTTTGCCGAATGCACCACTACCTAAAGTATCTAACTTTATAAAGTCCTCAGTAAATAAGTCACAAGTCTTGGGTTTTGATTCAAATAAGCTATCTTGGCTTGCATAGCTGTACTCATCTGTGGTAGCAGCATAAGAAGAAATAACTTTACTAATATCATACAAAATGTCCTTTATATCATTTGATTCATTTAATAAAATTTACTTAGAACTGACCAAAACTTTCTTAAAATTGACAAAGTAAATCTCATTTGAATTTGCTTAAATTAATCACTATATATACATCAAATTTATTATTCAGATATTTTTGGGAGATGAATTTAATTTTTAGTGTCTATGCATTTACTGGTGAAATTGCAGAATAGGCAGCATCTTGAAAAATATGGAATTATGCTGATTTTAAATCTGCTATTAGTTTTCTTAGAAACTCATATTTATTATTACAATATTTCTATTAAAATAGCAACCAATTAAAGCATTGCATTTAGCACAGTTGTTAGATTAAAGTGTTATATTGACATTATTGAATAATCCTTGTGGCTTTCAAAAATTTTAAGATGCTTGTCATTACTACTTACTTGGTGATATTATATCTTCAGGTTGCTGCAAATTTGTACTTAATTCTTATAGATATGGTTAATTTAAATGTCAATAATTATTTTTTTATTGTTATATTGTTGTTTTATGTATGAAAAACAATGTTTTTTTAACATTGAAATTGTTCCATTTTATTAGTCAAAACAACATTGCTTAAACTATGTCCCATTAGGTTGAAAGTAAAACAAGAGATCATGTTGGAGAACAGTAGCCACACTCAGCTGACATGATATAAGAAAACTTTGAGAAGAATCACATTAGACCAGAGCCCTAGGAAGAAAAAGCCCTAACTAATGAGTGTAAGTAGTAAACCTAGGTGCTAATTGAGAATAACCTACACTCAGTGCATTCCTTGACTTGTGCAATTTGGGTGAAAGCATTAATAACCATTTTATTAATGAAAGACAAACAGTACAGCAGACCTAGTCTTATACTAGGTTAAAGGACAGTAAGCCAGTCAATTTTTTAACTGGCTGGGTGCCCTTTAACTACATGTACAAATTTAGTAACACATAATTTAAATAAACAATAAGTCAAGGTTAAAAGTAAAATGAATTTCCTGAGACAAAATTGAAGAGAATTTTAATGAACAATTCACAGATATTTATACAAATGAAAACCAGTAATTGTAAACAAAGTCATACCACATGAAAATATGAATAAATATTTGACAGGTAGAAATGGATCATCTCCTAGAGTTTTACTGCACTGTTAAATTAGCAGAAATTCAGACCAAAGTAAATAGCACCACTGTCACTTCGTCAAAATTACAATTGAAATAAATTCAAAAAAATTGAAATAAATGAAAATAAAAAATGCAAAATTATAATAGTCTTTATGCCACAATATTTTATAGTAATGAATAGTTATTCAAACACCTTTCTCTATGTGGAAGAGTGGAAATTGAAAATCATTTATGATTTCAATTAATGCTAATGTCTCTTAGAGGGTGCAACACATTTAAACTGCATTTGTTATAAAATTTGATCATTTTTATAATTCCATCATATGAACACATTCAACACATAGTGTGAATATTAGCCAAGCATGGCTATTTGAACTACAATGGAAATTAGAGATGTAATCAAACCATCAAGCAAAAAAGAGATATGGACTACATTTCATGTTACAAGGGTTAGCAGTAAAGTGTACAATTACATTTCATAGTAATAATTCAATTTATAACACATAGCTTTGCTTTCAAATGTGTCAATCATTCATCATTAAAAAATGAAATATATGCTAATATTAAACATATAAATCTTGAATGGTTAATTCAATTACAATGGCAGATAGGATATATTTGAACCATCATGTAAAGAGATACAAAATTTAATCATTACTACAAAATATGTGTGAGTGTGTGTGTTGTAACAGAATGCATTCTTGTTAGCCTCAATTAGGTAGAAGAGTGCAAATGTAAAGGCACTTTTTCTGACCATAAAAAGTAGCAGTGTCAATTTAGATATTAGAAAATTTATTTAGTGATTTTATTTGTACAACATTTATCATTAATCAAGTTTTATAAATACAGATCCAAAAAATCTATGGCAAAAAATATGTTTGGCTAAAAGTCAATCACTTGGCTTTTGACCAATATGACCAAAACAGTTATTTGAATAAATATTGATCATCAGATTAGAGGAAATTTTAATTAAAATACCAGTAAGTAAATTTAGTTTTGTATGGCATACCAGATACTGTTATAATGAATTACTAAATTGTAACATTATCAATGAACTTTTACTGAAGCTTAGTCATTTTTTAACTATATCCAATTAATTGGATTTGTGCATAATGCAACTTAGCTAAACTTCTACATGGCACTGGTAGTGGTGAAATTTCTGATGGAAGTTGATGGTGCCTATTAAGATCAATGAATATATTTATTAAGTCATCTAATTAAATGTTAATACATTACTGCCTATTTAATTGAAGTTGCAAAGGGATGTTTTATGTCAAGATAGATGTGTGATTATCTAAGCCTTGTCTGAAATCAGAATTAACTGTTAATTACTAAATGTTTAATAATTCAATTGATTATGTCTCCAATGCCCAATCTGTTTAAAGGAAGAATTTATCATTGCCAATGATAAAAGAAGAGAGCTGCAGTTATATGTTAATTAAATCTTGCATTATTAATAATTGGTTAATCAGTAAGCTGAAGCTAATGGTTAAATTATTATCTATTCATTTACACTGGAATTGTTATTACAAATATATTAGTTTAATGTACAATGAAAATAAATTCTTTGTGACTAATTTCACAAGTTAACCTAAGATTACACCAAGAGCTGCATTAGAGTGATTTATCTGCTAATAAGACATCAGGTTGGTGTAAGTCATTAAATTAGCAGTGCATGAAGGACCTAAACACATTATTGTTAATTGCTATTAATACTTGCAGATACATGACAGATATATTCAGTGTTACATGTAGGGATTATCAGTTTAGGAGCTAACAACACTTACAACCAAATCAAACAGTTACTGTCAATGATAATGCATTATAATGGAAATAACAATGTCTATCTTTGAGAGTATGGGATTTCATGTGTTAATTGTGACATGCTCACAAAGAAATGATACAGAACAACACTAGCAAATTGGTTCATCAACAAGCACTTGCATTTACAATTTTGTATTTTATTTATAAATCGTAGTTAGCACAATTCATCATCTAAGTTGCTTAATTATTTTTAATCAACTTCTTCTTTATTCTTTCTTCCTTTGATCTTAGTTCTCAACAGCTTATTTGATGGATTATGCTATATATATATATATATATATATATATATATACATATATATTGTATATATACTTATAAGTTACTTTTTGTACACTTTCTTTAATTTTGAGATTACTCCATGTATATCTCTTACATTTCTAGTAGCTCCTTTGCACAATTTTAGAGAAAATTTTGAAATTTCTCAATTTCATTAATGATACACTTTCAAGGAGAACTTTCAAATGTGCGAAGAGTAAAATTTTTTCAAAAATTTTTATTTTAAATCAATCATCTAGTTTTGAAAAAATGCAGTGTAAATTTGTACTAGCAGTAAGAATAATATGGAAACTATAAAATTCTCAATTGATAAATCTACTTCATTTATAAGCATTTTTAGAGAAAAATTCATAAAAATGTACAAATTCTATGTGTGAACTGTCAAACAAATTTTCAAGTTCAAAGAATAATTATTGTGGGAAAACAAGCAAGGTACAGTAGTTTTTCACATTGAGTTATGTATTGTACACTCAAAATGAAATATCAAGGGACAAACAGTAACTTATAAGTGTATATATATATGTATATATATATATAAATACAATAGCTGTAAACTTTGTTTTATACCATAATATTGAATAACACCATCTGAATCTAAAATTTAAAGTTTAATTTTCACCACTTTCCACTTAATTGTTTTGTCTTTATTTTATTTTAAGCTAGTTATAAGTCTTATTACAGCTATTGTAGTAAGTAATTACATCTTAATAAATTAAAAAGAAATTAAAAAAGCAGTGGTATGATATTTGTTTTATTATATATTGTAAAATTCATAAACATTTGATTATGAAATTCTAACTGCATGAAAATTGGTTCTCAAATTCTATTTTTGAGGCAAAACATAAACCCTGTAACATATACTAATATGGGCCTCTTTTTAAAACAAAGTATTTTTAATTGCATGGGAATAGCTTTTATCCATTCCATATTCACTGTAACATCTGCCATAGACATGATTAAGAATTGAATGTGTATGACAACATTGGAAACTTCCCAATAAATATTCAAAAAGACTTGCTATGCATCCCTCCCCTGGACAAATCAAACCAATTTCCTGGTTAAATTTATCTAGTATATCACTTATTGAAGTATTCTTCTCAAAATTGACCATATATAGACGTTGGTAAGCTAAACAAGATTTGAGAATCACATGGTTTAACTTAGGATAAATTAATTTTTGTAGTTCAAAGTTATTTACTACATGCTTAATTACATCTTTTGGATTGGTTAATATTCTGGCATTGCTTTATAGCAGCAATAAAAAAGGAGAGAATCTTGTGTTGTTTTCAGATTTTACATATATTTATGAAAATGTGAATTTATAAACAATTATGGTACCTAAAAAATGCCTCCCTTAACTTGGGTGGTATTTTTTAAAATCATAGAAATGCTAAAGCTAAAGAATCATGCAATAATTAGTTTATTTGTGAATATTTCAAAATTTCTGGAGAAATTCTGACCTTATGGACAAATTTTTAAGTTTATTAAAATAATTTTATAAGAATTCAGAAACATATTTTAAACTTACTATTTTTTCAAGCATCTTGTAAGATGTTAATAAACTAACTAATAGGAGAATACTTTCTTTATTTACATTGCATTAAGTTTGAAAATAATAAACATAATATTTCGATCAGATTTATTTTAGATGAACACACAATAGTTAATGTTATGGGGCTGGATTTCAAAAACAAATGTTTTCAAATATATTCAAATATACTTACATTATAAACAATGAATATAAATTAGTTTTGTAACAATTTATAGTTTGTGTAAACTAAATATCACCATAGTGAATGCAAATAGTTTATATATGTTTCTTTTATATTCTATTAAATGTTATCCAATAAAATTTTTAGAATTGTATTTTGTATCACTTGAATATTGTGAGAAAAAGTTTGCATTATTGGCTACTTGTTTGATTTATCATTCAGACATTAATGACCCAATGGCAGTGTTGGCCAACAATGGAAGCAATTATGGGCCATCAATGGTTGATAAATCCTTGTTGTGTGCGAATTACATTTATATTAAAAATGAGTGATGCACAGCACTTTACTGTCAGAATTTTGAAATGCATTAAATTCTCTAAGACTGTACTTGGATTTTAAGTAAAACTACAAATGGAAACACCAATAAAAGTTTAATTTAAATAGCTTTGACGGAGGTCCATATCAAAGGCATTCCAAAAGTATATTATGCAGTTGCTTTTCTAAACACATGAATAGCCAATTTCACCAACCATGTAATTTAAATGGTTCTAAATATTTCATTAGAACTATTATTAATGTGGAAATGGTTCCAAAAATGAAGCAAACCTGGAATCACGTATTTCAGAAAACTACTAAAAAAATCTGTCAATTGTATTATAGGACCAGACAATTGGGATGGAACAGAACTAGTCAAGATCCATTGGAACTAAATGGGATGCACATTGCACATTAATAAAATTCTTGTTCCTCAGAACCATAACCACTAACTATAATTTATGAAAAATGATGCAAATTTATTTAATATATAGAATTATTATGAAAATAGTTGTGGAAATGGATTGGAAAGGAAAGAGAGTCACATTTACATCTGTAAGCCTGACTTAACTGCTTCAGGATGGTCATTACTGCAAACTGTAGCACAGAAAGATCTTTGTGCATCTGAGATTGTTCTTATGCCTTCCTTGATAAAGTCAGTGGGCCAATGATCAGTCTTTCACCTAGGTATTTTAGGGGGAATAGCTCCCCCTCTATACATAGTAATTCCCCTTCCCAACATAGATTTCTTAACAAAAACCTTTGGCTGGTTGTACATAAGCAGTGTCATGCCAGCTATGTGCTGTACACAATAAAACAATATTGCAATAACACTCAATTCAGCCTATGTTTAAATAGCTGATACAACATGTGCTTGTTTTTTTAGGAATATTAAACACAATACTATTATAATTTATATATTCCCAAAATGTATATATATGTTGCAACCCCCAAGATTTGAACCCCCCCCCTCTATGGTTGGAATTAAGGTGAAGCACTGTCAATGGTAAACAGTTTGCAATGAATCTGTATGCATATTCCAGACAGTAACAAGTTTGCTGTGAATTTCATGTGCTCTAACATTATGTTATGTAGCTAGAGTTTTGCTAGCATTGTTCTAGCATATTTCAAGTGAGAATATGTCATTCTGTCCTATTCAGAATTTGAATACTTGAATTTCTTGCATACTAATTAGTTCAATAATGATTTGAAATTATCCATATTAGTCTGATGTGTCAGCACTTCTTGAAAAATGAAATCTATGATTTTGCAGAAAGCAAATATCTACTATAAAAAGTTGTGCCATCTATGAACCATTTTCACTCATTCTTTGTAGCATCGAAAATAACATTGATACCTCCCATTAGCTTATTAGAAGAATTTATTAAATGGCACACTTGTTAGGTAAGGAGATATTTGAGATAAGTTTAATGAACTTTGAAACCAATGTTTTTTAGAAGTCCCTTAATATTTAAGGAGACTTGCAACATTACCCTGACACAGATGGCCAGGGCATTACATTTAGAATGCATTTCTTTAGAGTCCAATAAAGTCATATTGGAATAGGAGACCTGCTGAATTTTTGCAATTAGGCCAAAATGGTGAATGTGTATTGCATAAAGCATTAAACCTGCCACAAAAATTGGCTAATTAATTCATTTAATAAACTTAGCAAAGTTTTATGCAAATTTGCATTAACTAATAGGTGGTTTCATTTCAAATGCATAGTTGTTTCCTAAGAACATTTTTAAGAGAATCTGTTCATGCTTCTTACTTATTGATTATGCAATAAACAAATATTTATTATTTCTGTTTCTATCTTTTCATAATTGGCATCGCCATCATTCTAAATGAGGATCATTGATATAAATGATGTCTAGGTGACCATTCTCTATAATGTTAAACAATTCAGAAAAATTGTTGACTTTCAATCTGAAGTCTATTATTGAATGGAAAAAACTCCAGAAGCATTTGCCTTCCAATCTGCATTTAGTCACAAATCCAGTTACATAAAATTCAAAAATTCTAAATTACAGAATGCAATCTAAATATCAACTACTTATCAAATAAAGAAAGAAAATACATAGACTCATTGTGTATGGAGACAAATGTAGAGGTAGTGAATACATCTGTTCCCACCAGAGAAAAATCTCTTATAGACTATAATATCAAATATGGAAGAAATTAAATATAATACATTTGTGTTTGATTCGTTTTCAGATCACAATCTTTGCATATACATAACAAGAGAAATAGGTATTGCAACTAAGAGGAAATATATTTATTCCAGTAGCATTGTTGGATTTGATGAAAAGGCCTTTGTTGGATTACTAGATTATGTAGCATGGGAGTACATTTTCACATTAGATAATCCAAAAGAAATGTTTGAATATATAATCAAAGAACTCAAAATTAGTCTAAACAAGGTTGCCCCAATTAAGAAAAGATACATAAAGGTCGGTAAATACTGTTCTTATGACCAATATACAAAATCATTGCAAATTGAAAAGGAGAAGGCTTTGCAATCACTCATTAACAATCATTCAGAAGTAAAAGCTGTTTATTATAATGACATAAAATCAGCATTGGCAAAATACAAAAAACTCCACATCAATCAACAAAGAATGAGATTTTATGAAAGTTTAATACAGGCTAAGAATAAGTGGAAGTACATAAATAGATTTCTAAACAAAGACAAAGGAATTTCCTCAAATATTAAGAGCATAGATATAGAGGGTAAGATGTGCAGTGACGAAAGAGATATTGCTAACCATTTCAACATAATTTTCAAGAATCTAGATACATACAAAGACAAAGAGGTACCTTACAAAAATAAAATAGCAAACGTAATTTTATCTTTCAGCTTTCAGTATATAAGTAGATATGAACTAAATATGGTCATCAAAAAACAAGATCCCAACACATCATGTGGAGGAGGTAATATCCCAATATTTATCATTAAAAAATACATAAAATACTTTGAAGAATATCTGCAGTTCGCGTGCAACTACGCCATTCATGTCTCAAAATTCCCTGATATACAAAGAAATCAGATGTAATACCAATTTTCAAAAAAAGGAGACCGTCAAATTGCATAAATTATCGACTGATTTCAGTAACCAGTCCATTCTCTAAAATTCTAGAAAGATTCCTATGTATACAAATAAATAAGTATTTAAAAGAATACAACATATTGTCTCCTAACCAGTTTGGATTTTGGGAAGGCTATTGTACAACTGACGCTTTGCTCAATTTGACAGAAACAACCAGATTTCACATAAATAAGAATATTACCAGAAGCATAGCTCTAATCAATTTGAGTAAAGCCTTTGATAGTATTAACTATGATATTTTGGATAACAAATTATCACACTATCGTTTTAACTCAGAATCACAAAACCTAATACTTAGTTTCCTTAACAAAAGAAGGCAAAGACAACAAATAAAGGTGTGCCCCAAGGCACAGTAATGGGCCCTATTCTCTTTACATTATACATAAATGATTTATGCGATACTGTTAAAGATGTTGATATACTGCAATATGCAGATGACACTTGCAAAATAAGTAGAGGTGATAATCCATATAGCACCACAGAAAACCTTGAGAATAGACTTAAGGATATCAAAATATATTTCCATGAAAACAAATTTACTATGAATAATGAGAAAACTCAGTTTATTATATTTGCCTCAAAAGAATGTCCATCAATACCAAACTCCACCAGCATAAAATATTTGGGCGTTGAAATTGACAATGATTTCTCCTTTAAAAATTTCGTAACCTCTAAAGTAAACAGTATGTCCGCTGGGTTACAATGTCTTTGACAACTTCGAAATTTCACCCAGAGCAAGCAAGTATTATACGCCCTTGTAATGAGCCATTTCATTAATGCATGTGCCCTACTGAATCACTTGAGCATAAACAACAACCAACACATAAATAAAATTTTTTTCTGGTCTATTTCTGCCGTGTTCAACATTAACAAACAACTAACTGGTGCTAAGCTTCAAAATTTATAAATGTTATCTCCTTGGTATCATGCTAAATACATAAATCTGATAATATTGTTTAAACACTTACACAATTTATCAAGTGCTTCAAAATTTTTAAACAAATTTGTAAAATTCAATCATCACTCAAGAACTTGCATCAACAATGTTAAGATCAACACACAAGCATGGAACACATCGTTCTTGTCATCCACCATAAGATCATGGAATAGATTACCATCTAACATAAGATCAATCACAAATTTAAAAAATTCAGAAGAATGCTTAAACAAAATCTATTAGCTAACCAATACCAATTTAGAACATCTAAACAATTTAATACATGGTGAAACATATAGGTGATATTATTTTAAATTGTAAATATGTTGTGTATGTATTTTTAAATGTGTGTATTTTGATATTTAATGTATTGTAGCTTGTGTGTATTCTATGTATGGTTCTTACCTGTGTATATTTATAGTATTATAAATGATTGTATATATGTATATATTGTACAGATTTGGCAAAATTTGTAAATAGCGCAGGTGAATGTACATATCAGATAAATAAATCTATTGAAGTGAAAGGAAAGAAGCAGCATTTCAATGAATAAAGACCCTTGATCAAGTAGTCCAAAGCATTGGATCCCTAATCATGTTTCATCTGTGACAAAACCGCTCTCCATGAAGTGTCAAGATTTTATGATCTGAATGATATTTTTCTCATGACCAAATTTACTGGAGAAGATCTTATTGTAATAGAAGCTAAATAACTATTTGGATTTCGCCAATAAGCTCAGAAACAAGCATCATGGTTACATTTGGAAGAATACTCAAACTCTGGAAAACACAGATGCAAAGATAAGTGACTCTAGGGTATTTGTTGAACTGAAAACTTACATAAAAAATCAGTGGATTCTGGAACTCGGTTTTTTAAATTTCAATGAGATTCATAGTTTCTATTGAAATCGTCTATGTGAAGTGAATGTCAAAAATAAGGTTATACAACAAGTCTTAATAGTTCCATAATGGAGCATTTCCCGAAGTTCAACAACAATTATGATTGAAGAAATGTCATTATTGTTTTCAAAGAGTTGCAATGAACATATCAAGACTGCCTTGATGGAATTGGATTTCTTATGAGAATGAATTTTTGTAAATCCGACCTAATTTTGACCAGACTATTGTCATTAATTTAATAATTCGTTCTACAATGCAGATATCTTACAACAGAGACATGACATGCAACTAAGCATGAAACACACCATTCAATTTTTAATTGGTATGAATATCTATATACACAAATGATTCAAGGACCACTAAATGTAGCTAACATAAGCAGAACTAACTCGCAGACTATTATCTCAATGAACAATCCATTTTTAGATGACTTCTCAGATCTGGTATCATTGACAAATAAAATAATGCTGATGAGTCAGTAGTCGACGATACAGAGAGAACAGCATCAAGAAATTTCTTGATTTATATAGCCANATCACAAATATAAGAAAATTCAGGAGAATGCTTAAACAAAATCTATTAGCTAACAAANTTCAATGAATAAAGACCCTTGATCAAGTAGTCCAAAGCATTGGATCCCTAATCATGTTTCATCTGTGACAAAACCGCTCTCCATGAAGTGTCAAGATTTTATGATCTGAATGATATTTTTCTCATGACCAAATTTACTGGAGAAGATCTTATTGTAATAGAAGCTAAATAACTATTTGGATTTCGCCAATAAGCTCAGAAACAAGCATCATGGTTACATTTGGAAGAATACTCAAACTCTGGAAAACACAGATGCAAAGATAAGTGACTCTAGGGTATTTGTTGAACTGAAAACTTACATAAAAAATCAGTGGATTCTGGAACTCGGTTTTTTAAATTTCAATGAGATTCATAGTTTCTATTGAAATCGTCTATGTGAAGTGAATGTCAAAAATAAGGTTATACAACAAGTCTTAATAGTTCCATAATGGAGCATTTCCCGAAGTTCAACAACAATTATGATTGAAGAAATGTCATTATTGTTTTCAAAGAGTTGCAATGAACATATCAAGACTGCCTTGATGGAATTGGATTTCTTATGAGAATGAATTTTTGTAAATCCGACCTAATTTTGACCAGACTATTGTCATTAATTTAATAATTCGTTCTACAATGCAGATATCTTACAACAGAGACATGACATGCAACTAAGCATGAAACACACCATTCAATTTTTAATTGGTATGAATATCTATATACACAAATGATTCAAGGACCACTAAATGTAGCTAACATAAGCAGAACTAACTCGCAGACTATTATCTCAATGAACAATCCATTTTTAGATGACTTCTCAGATCTGGTATCATTGACAAATAAAATAATGCTGATGAGTCAGTAGTCGACGATACAGAGAGAACAGCATCAAGAAATTTCTTGATTTATATAGCCACTCAATACATATTTCAATGAATGGAAATTCCCTTGCAGTATTCAGACATTCAAAATGCAAGGTAGCAAGTAGTCAAAGAAAGAAAATCAAATTGCTCAGGAATAAAGTGGAACTTTTTTAAAGCTGTGCACATCAAATCAGACATTAGAAGCGCAGTAAATACGACTCAATTAACCCTACCTTGCGCAAAAGAGTAGATGTGTAATTTTTGAATTTCCTCTAACATCTCAATCACTGTGTTTAAATATGGATGAAACTTTGTTTCCATTTATGAAATTTTTATGTGAGGTCAAATGGTTAAACATTTGAGAAATTTGAATTTTCATATTTCACATTAATTTGCCCATCTGCAAACCTGCCAATCTTCTGCGGAAATCCGCTGTTTTGCATCAATATTGGTTAGGCTTCAAGAAATTCTAAATTATATAACAGAAATTTAGAAAAAAAATTATAGTTAAAAATCCTCAGGTAATCTCGAAATTAGGCTCTGATTGCAGGACGATGGGACCCTCTATATGGCCTTAGCACTCTTTAAATTTCACAATGAAAATATTTTCACGGATATTGCGCATTACTGTTGACAGGCCTTTACTTGAAGACCCTTGTAGTCCATGAGCACAAAGCTTAAAATGATTAATGTCAATATATGCAGAAAATAAAGAGTGGTAGAGTACAGAACTGACATATGACTGGAAGCAATTGCAACAAAAAATTGGCTTATATATTCATGTTACACTGTACAAAACGAAATAAATCACTTTAGTATTTACATTAGCAAGATCTGTGACTCACATTTGCAAATGATAAAGACATGTGTTCATGTTGTTTTCAATGAATATTGCAAGTTCATTTATTTTATTTTGCATAATGATGTCAAGTCACTTCATGTTCAATAATTCTTGAGCAGAGGTTAATTATGAGTCTAGTGATAAAGAAATTGTTGTTATTAACGTAATGAGAGTGAATTAAGACAGGAAATATTAGAAAATGAATAAATCTATTATTCTTGTTTCCTCACTGCAGCATTTGGACAAAAACAGCTGATAGTGTTTAGATTAATGACTACACTTCTTTGAGACAGTTGAAGACCAATATGCAAGGAAAAAAACTTGGCTTAATAGGCATAACTCCAAAGTCTGACCAAACTAAAATTGCTATTTTAAAGAATGACCTCTCTGATATTTTTTCCTAGTTATCAAGCTCCCATAAAGGCAAATCCAAGAAAACGCTGATTTCGCCAATGCGGGAAGTCTACAGAAAGAAATATCATCTTGCATCATACAAGTGTGTTAATTTCACCAAGGTTCAGTTATCCAGTGCTATATCACGTTATGATTCCTCTTGTGATATAAATTTATAAAGTTTCGAATGCATATATTTTAGTGATACTCAGTTCAGCTGTCTGATAGAAAGAACTTATTATTGAATTAGTATATTTATGTTCTTCATTTATAGTTTTTTTAAAAATACATGCACAAATATCATATAAAATTTCGTTTCCAAATTCATTGAATTCATTGTGTGATTGAGCATTCACCATAAGTATTGGATTCATATAGGCGTTTGATATGTAGATAATATTTATAATGCTATTAATAGATTGTCCTGCATGTATATGTTCATAAATACTGACATATAATGCTTTTTCAATTATCAAAGTTATTGAAAAATTTTTTGTAGAAGGCTTAGTCATGAGATTTGAGGGCGTCTTGCACACAGTAAACATATATCTTTCGATATCTATGTATATTTTAATCAATTTCGAAATATACTTTGGATAGCTACTGCCATTCAAAGCAAAAAACAACTTAAAAGAACAGACACTATTTTTTCGAAGGAAATTCTAATTAACAGTCAAATAGAAATTCCTGGGAGATATATGCTGTTGTTCTTATCAATACATTACTAACACACACAGAAATATGTATCATAATTACCAAATTTTATTATTTGAAATGAATACAATATCTGGAATCTGGAGTTTTTATCTTTAGAGTCATATATACATTTACACAGCTACTACTCTGACAACATTGTTTAAATTTCTGGAATATTTTAAGAATTCTGTAGAGCTCCTTTAGCACTATGTTATACTATATTCTGAATTACTATAAACGCATTGCTTGCAAAAATTAACTTCACTTTAAATTTCACTCTCATTCTTTAAAAAATTTGCATACAGCTGGCTTTTCCCATAAATCTTTTTACATACTCATGGATACGTCTGGGTAAAAACGGGTGCACCCCTATACTTATACATAACCTAAGAGCACATCAGGTAAACAACGCACAGCACTTTTAAAAGGCGATTGTAAGGTGCAAGGCCGTTCCAAACTCCTGTTAAATGAAGTTGGGAACCACCGCCGTCAAAATACCCTAGTGCTCGACCGTTTAGCTTTCCATTGTAATTAATAAATAAACCTGACAAAAATAAACGAAGTAAATCCAATGAATTTTAGTCATCATCAAAATAATAAATTGCACCACTTTTATACTTGAAACTATTAAACAGTCAAATATTTGGCTAGTACCTGTTAAATCTCAGTTGTTGACAGTTTTCTGATTTCTGATTTTCCTTCGTCTGCCGATTTATGCATGTCAGCATTAATTAGCATTTGCGACTTCGGTCTTTCACCATTTGTCAAATGTACTGCCAAATTAATTGATATCAAAATACTGCTTTATAATTTTACAAATGATTTAACTAATAACAATCATGTGTGTACAATAAATATTTATTTCTAAATTTAGTCTTAGTTATTTCCTCTAATTCTCTTCACTTGACCACATGATTGGAATATGTTACAATATTCTGATGACATGGGCGTAACTGGGTCTATTTATGAAAATAGCGTTGAAGAGGATATTTATTTGTATAAAAATATAACTGGAAGGATCAATGATGCATCTACTATGAACAACTTAAGTAATTCACACATGTAAATACTTGAATATGTACATCGATGATGATCTTACATGGAGCTCACATTTTAACTATAATATTAAATGTGTCAATCTAAGGATTAGAAATTTCTAAATGAAGACAAGAAGTTATTCGTATATTTCCAATATATTTATATGCAGCAGAGGTGATTGTAAGTAATAGCCCAGAACAACAGAGAAAATGTGTGAGGAAGCCATTAAAATTATTTGCAAGAATTTCAAATATGCAAAAATGTGCTCTAATCAAATTCCTAAAATGAATTTTGAAGAAAAATTCAAAAGAACTGTAACAAAGATTGTTAACAATGAAGATTATGTTCTGCATAAAAAAATACTCTTTTCAAAAATTTATAACACACTGTAAGTTCATATTTCCAGAAGTTAAAAGCTAATTGCTATAAAAGTCGTTCATTTACGTTGTTTGTCTCTATCTTGCGTATGGAACATTCCCGCGGTTTCCATAAATGCTTGTGTGTCCAGGAATTCAAACATATATATATATATATATATATCAGGGGTGCGGTTTATAGTATGGTCATATATGGTAAAGCGAAATTTTTAGCCATCCATAATGGTCATATTTTATATTTCGTCCATACATTATGGCCATAACGGCCATTATGTAAAATGTGGTGAATGAAGGTGAAATATACGTAGAAAACATGTGACAATGCGTAATACCATTTTAATAGAGTGATTTCTAATATTTAATAACGTAAATATTGCCAGCTGCAAGACAACCATTTTTGTGTAATATGAAATTGTAACGATATCACAAGGCACAAGCAATTCATTAGGTCACACAACGGTTTTGAAACATTCAGAAACAAATTTTAAAATAAAATAATAAACTAATTATTTTTTGTTTGTTTTCAAATACAACGTACTTTGTTGCCCGCAACCATTATAAATTTTAAAACAGATAAATCGCCATTCCACAATTACAAATAGGAAACAACTTCATCCTTAGTATTTGCTTACAATCTGCTGAAACTGCTTACTAAACTTTTGCAACACTTTTAAAAATTGTTATCTTATCAAAATGTATTTTGGTTCAAAATATCTGTAAAATGAATATTTATACTCATTCAATTATTATACATGTGAAGATGTATGACACTAAATTCAACAATTTTATTGAAACTAATTATAAAATCTGTATATGTAACAATAAATTTATGGATTTCCATTATGGCCATATTTTTAAGTTTACCATCCATAATGGCCATAAATTTTTTTCTACCATACTCTTGTGGTATCCGTAATATAGTACCTAATGGTATGGTAGCATACCATAATCGGCACCTCTGATATATATACATATATATATATATATATATATATATATATATATATATATATATATATAATGAACTTTGCAATATTCATTTTTAAACGCTATGAAAAATATAGACCGTTTTCGATTCTGAAAAGCATCATCAGTAACAAATATGCGGGGAAATAAATATTTACAATTGACTACACTATTATAATACAAAATTACTGCATGCACACTAGAATATATTTATTAATATCATGCATTGCTGCTTATTTAGTAATTGATGTTTCCTTGTTCGCTTGATGATTAAAGCTTCGCCTATTTAAGAATGTTGTGTTTTTAGTTGTATGTAAAAAATTTATTCTTTATCTAGATGTTCATGAATTAATATTTCTGATCTTAGGTGTCCGTTAACATGCTCCTTCATTATTTTTAACAAATGTAGCTTTGTTACCCCGTCGTAGGATTTTTCACAATTATCATATTTATAATTTTAGACAACAGAGGAAACTAAATTCTTAGGAATTGGATCTTTATTTTGGAACATATCTTTAGTTTTATACGATGTAAATATAGGAACGATATTTGTCCATTTTAAATTTGTATTCATATTTGTTATTTTCTTCTTTAAACATTGAATTTGGTTACATACATAAGGATGCTTTAAATAATCATTAATCTTGGTTTCATCAAGCTTTTCCAATTTATTGTCTTCTTTGTTATTGCAAAATAAAGTGTTTGAATATTGTTTGATTAATTTATGCAGATAACCATTATCTTCAAGTATTTTAAAAACATTTTTGGTGGCATCTGTAAGGTGTTTGTAATTTGATTGTATTTATGTTGTATGCTTTGTTACAATTTGAAAGGTAAGGAATGTATAATCCAGAATTTGAGTACTCGAACTCAACTCGAGGTCTGAAATTTCAACTCGACATTTCGAGTACTCGAAACTAACTCGAAATTTGTTTGAATTGCATCTTTTTTTCAATTTTTGTCTGTAATGTCGAACAATTCACCGACTTTTCTCTACTTCAAATTTGCAAGGCATCAAGGTAATAACATAAAATCAATACATAATTCCAACACATGATTATACATGATATATTTCTAATGTTATGCGTAGAAATGAAGCCGAATTGTAAGTATGTTATAACTATGGCGAACAAAAGTAAAAAAAGTCAATATTGAAATAAAGGTCAACTTTATCGAAATATTTAGAAATTCAATTGTATTAGTGCATATGCATGCATATTTTAAAAATTTTAAGGTGAAAATAATGTAAAAATTTTACAACATTTGGAATTAGATAAAAAAATTTGCAATTTTCTTTGTGGTCAAATTGAATAATTTTCAAAAAAAGCTCTTTAAAACCACATAATGCAAAAAATTAACAATATTTTTTAATAGTAGGAAGCCTCTACTTAATAGCTTTGACCCTCATTTCCAATTTGTTTAGCTTTTAAAAATATAAATTTTGGTTACACAAATATGGGAAAATATCACTGCAAATTTTTAACTATTTAAATAGAAATAAGTTAGGGCAAGCATTTAATTATTATTTTAATATTTTGCCAATGCTTATAAGAATGACATTACTAAGGGTGTCATTGTTGAAAGAGCAAGAATTGCTATCCTATCAATGAAGCAATAATACAATAGTTAGTGAACAACACAAAGTACTATGGAATGAATTGGACTTGTAAAATGCTTTGCGTTTGAATCACCCTCAATTTTGGAGGGACTAATATATATATATATATATATATATATATATAATTATATATATA
>CABFPE010000010.1:1243815-1256804 GCA_900660155.1 Hofstenia miamia | reverse complement strand
AGCTAATTATTTAATACATGTAGAAGTGAAATGCTAGTCAGCTAATCGAGAGAAAACCCCTACACCTAACATATGTGCACTTTCGTGATCTGGCACAGAGACCCTAGAATCGTTCCCTGTGATGTATCCAGACCACTACTAAACACCGCTCGATTAGCTCGACATCGTAATAAATAATCAAACCGTTAATATGAAACAAAATAAGAATTCCGAATAAAATTCTTTATCAACTTCTTACAAGGTTTTTAATCTATTTATAGTATTTCCAAAAGAAGTACCTGTCGATTCAAATTTGAAATTTCTGCCAAGATGGCGGCTGAAAATAATGAAAGCATCAGTTAGTCAAAAAGTATTTTTATCGACAGGCACAAATATTTCTTTTTTGACACATGTTGTTTCTTGGTTGCATATTACAAATAAATCTGAAATAACACTAATTGATTTAATTACACTATTTTTAATCGACTTCTTTTCGATCTTAATCTCTTCTTGCGACGTTTGCAGCTTATTTATGATTTTATTTGGATGATGCTACACTCATCCAATTCATATTAAGGTGTTTCCAAAGCAAGTGTTATATTAAAATCTAAATCACAATCGATCAAAGATGTAACATGATTGAAAATTAAGATTGCAATATCTAAAATTCTTTTTACACATTGGAATTCAAATCATACATGCCTTTCACATTTAAAGTTTCAAGCATTCTCTATTTAAATTACATAAATAGCCGAACGTCAAACATTCGATCAATAACTGCAGTACACCATTGTAATGGGAATAAACAGACTATAAAATGCTTACCTATTAGCTTAGCAACACTACCAAAATACTTCTTAATAAAAATATAATTTTTATGGATTCTTAGTTTATTACACTAAAGTTCATTTTTTAACTGTGATGCTATAAAAGAAGAATAATTTTGGATATTCCCAAAAAAATGAAGCATAAACAGATATACTTTTGCTGAAATGAAATTTTTTTGAGAATAATCATTCATACAAATTTCATCTTGAGCAATATTAGTTAGGCTACAAATTTGGAGCAAATATTTTTGAGACAAAAAATAGGTCAATATGGAAATATTGATTCAAAATTTGATTATCCTGTATAGCCATTCTTTGTCTCCTGAGACTACAGAAAATAGAGTTCTCTACTAAATCACGTGTTGCACATTTCTCTCTAAAGGGATACAAAATTTAGAGTCAAAATTTTTTGTAAGGATGAAGAACATGATGGTGTGTGGCTTTGTAAATTTTGCGCATTTACATCATCCAATTTTAATGGTATCAAACAAAGAGCATTGGTGATAAAATTTTCAAATGAAGGCAAAAAACTTGTTTTATTGAGGAATTTTTAAAGAACTACACATTGAATGAGGCATCTACCTCCATATCAATCATATACTTCAATATTTAAAACCGCATATTAAAATTCGTGATTTTAGTTGTGATCTCGAAATCCTTTGAAATTTTTCCTGTGCTTAAACATGTAAATCTTCCCATTACTTTGTTACAATATCATGGCAACAAGGTAAATACATTATTATTGCTAAATTTTTATATTAATGTGAAATGCTCTGGAAAGCAACAAAAATAAACTATAAAACGTCCAGAAGACGTCTTTTAACACGTCCTAAAATGGTTTAGAAGCCGTTTTACAATATCATTTGGTGGACACTAGATGGCATTCAGCAACGTTTAGAAATAGTGTTTTATAAGGCGTTTAGAAGACGTACCTTAAGACGTCTTAAAACGTGTTGTACCATTATAAGACGGATATAAAACGTTTAGTTGTTTATTAGGAGCTTATGTTGATAATAGCAGATATTTACTTTAAATTGTGCATAAATGGATTTAAGAATTGTAAATATTTCTTAGCATCACTGACAAAGTTTTTGTTATTGCAGTAGACCTTGGTGCTCTTTAAAAACTGGCATGAGGAAACTTGAAAGCATTCAGAAGAAAGCAGTTCGTTGAATTTGTGATACTGATGAAGAATATCTTGCTCAGCTACAGACACTCAACATCCTTCCATTAAATCTATATCTTGATTTCTCTAATATGGTAATGTTCAGTAAGATAGTCAATAACATATTCAATATAGACCGTAGTTTCCTGCTGACTTAGGATCAGGACAGAAGAAATGGAGCCCTCAAACTTCGATTGTAAATGCTTAATATCGCTCATTCCCAGATGAATTTCTTTCAGAGGGCTCCAAGATCTGTTAATAGACTTCCTGCAAGTGTGAACACTTCGAACTGATTGGGCTACAATCTCGTTTGATAGAACTCTATTGGAACTACTTCGATGCATATTTGATTTAAATAACATTTGTACCTGGAAGCTTTTGACACTAGAAAGTCAGAGTGGTCAAATTTGATAAATTTGCACAACTTAAATGCATTTGTAATTCCTCATGTAATGAGAATTTAAATAGAAAAACAGCTAATTTTGTTCTTCTGACACTTTTCTTTCATTTGCTTGTTTTCGTTTTTTTTACTTGAATGGGTCAATTCTGACACCTGCATGAATTTAAAAAAAGGAAGTAGTCCTACCAATAATATATGCAAAATATTACTTAATGACATAACTTTCACAAATCCGAAAATTTTTGGTTAGCATATAAATGTTAAAGATTTCGATTTTTGTAAAGGTCATAAAGTGATGTTTATTACTAAAGTAAAACAAAAATTTTACTTCAAATATATAACCGAAAACGAGTTACCAGTAACAATATAAAACTTAGACAACAGTACATCTTGTAGTAGTAAGTGGCCTACCAATATCATCATCGAAAAGTTTTTTAGTTTCTTCCATGAACAACTACTACTTACTTTCAATTATTGTGACCATACAAACTCCTTTTCACAAATCTTAAAATATATTGACATAACCCCCATTTACAAAAAAGGAGATACAACTGATTGCAAAAATTATAGGCCAATGTCGATTACAAATCCTTTTAATAAAACTCTTTAACTACTACTAAATAATGAAATAATCTTCTACTTAAATGTTAATAATATCTTATCATCCAACTAATTAGCATAAAGACAATGCTTTGTCTCTACTGATGCTATTCTACTCTACGCAGAAAATATTTGATTCAATTTAAACAAAAATATATGCAGTAGCGCAGCAGCTTTAGATCTAATCAAGGACTTTGATAGTCTAGACTTTGATATTTTCAATATATATATATATATATATATATATATATATATATGTCGTCTGATGAATAAAAAGCATTAGACACTAAGTAGACCTACACTATTGAATGTTTCCTTTGTAATACAGAATGGCAGTGTAACTTCGATCAATCAAGAATTTGGAGTCAGTCAGTTCGGCCGAGAATGTTTGTTTCCCAGAGACAGAAATTAGCCGACACACTAAAATTCGTTTCAGTCTATTCAGTTGCCTGTTCAATTAATAAGTTTGGTTTCTTCAATAACACGTACGAGTACTACAGTAGATGTAGTCACCGGTCTGATTAGGCGTGGCACACCCTCGAAGCTACTATATTATTTAAATTTAGATGCTAAAACTAATACCGGTACGTTTCATTGGACTTAATTTATTATGAG
The DNA here is from genome assembly GCA_900660155.1 of Hofstenia miamia. Taxonomy (NCBI): domain Eukaryota; kingdom Metazoa; phylum Xenacoelomorpha; order Acoela; family Hofsteniidae; genus Hofstenia; species Hofstenia miamia. The sequence continues at coordinate 1,253,218 of CABFPE010000010.1, read as the reverse complement.
ATGCACGATGATTTTTTCTAATCCATGGTATAATATTGTAGTTAGCAAAGCACTAGCTAAATCACTTTTTGAATAATTTCCCAATACGGAAATTTCATCCAATAAAGGTGGCTTGTGGCTTTGAAAGTGGATAACGTCTTTGAAATGTATAATGTTAGAATTGTAAAAAATGACAATAGAATACTTAGTAATTATTACTTAGCTGTGAACATTAACACTTAGCAGCATATTTTAGTACTTCAACACCTACGTATCATGTCAATAATAGTGATTTTATGGGAGCATGCATATAATTAATCAATCCATACGTATATAAAAAAATAGTTACAAAATTTAAAGGATTTTTGTTTTCCATAACTACAATGTTTTTAAAAGTGTTGTTGATATGCTTGATGAAAATCTATTAAAATCTTCTTACTGGAAGAAAACAATCTGTGGACTCGTAATTTTTCTTATATTCTCGTTCACATGGCATGTAATAAGGCACATATATTATGAAGAAAAACATGCATGAACTGAACAAAGCCGATTTTTGAATAATCTTTGTGGCTTGCTGTGAACCAATTTAAATGCAGTTTCCAACAAAATAAGGAAAAGTGTTTGAAGTGCTGCCCTTGCCAATAAATTTTTAGATAGAAAAATCCCAATATAATCTACGTAGTGCTCATCAATCAGAGGGAAGTGATCGATGTTGTTGTCCGTCGCAAAAAAGCTGGTCCAGTTTTTGAGTAGTGTTTTCATGATAAATCCTTGCGTCACAATGTTTTTTATAAATGAAAAAAATGAAGAGGGTGTTCTATATAGTTTTGAATAGCAGTGGCAGAATATTCTTCTGTATATTATTGCAAATAATGAATACAATTTTTTTAAAATACAATGTAAATAATATAATTTATAGTTGATTTTGTTGACTCAAAGAAGTGGTCTAATATGATCATTTTCACAACTTAGGAAAGGCTGTTGTTCTTATTGCAGATGAAACGAAACGATGGCTTTCCACTAACCTGCCTCGCAAGTATACCCAAAGTTGATATTCTTTAAATTTACCCTTAATTAATGAATATCTGTCATTTTCCACTAGAAACGTTTATTCTTATTCTTCCAAAAATCTAACTTTAAATCTCTTTAAATTCAAAAGCCAAAATTATCTCATTACTATTTTTTTTCATATTATTCCTCAAACAGTTTTCATATTTCAATAAATAGATATTGAACTTTGGGCACATCTTCTAAATTTAAATCTAACATCCTAATTTTTGCTCTAAATTCTTTGCTTTCTTTTGGAATATCCCATTCTGCATTTGTCACAAAAACCTTACTTTCTCTAGTATTTTCATGATTTTGCATTATTAAGTTTTTGTTTTGTTATACTCATTATGTTCAAAATCCAATATTATTATTATTATTCTTACTTCTCTCAGCTTCATGCTGGTATACCTCTGAGCTCGGGGAACTCACCAGTTCCCAGGGAGTCTGAGAGATTTCCTCGGGACTCTAGCTGTATCTAACAATGCTGCCTTCTGTGCTACTGCTCCTCCCCACTTTGGTACTCCTAACTCTTCCAAGTATTTTTTATGCTTCTTACTCACTGCTCCTAGTGCTACTACAACTACTGGGACTACTTTGACATTCTTCAATTTCCACAGCCTTTCTATTTCCTCTGCCAACTCTCTATACTTGTCTATCTTCTCTTTCTCCTTGCTTTCTACATTCCTGTCCTTTGTACAGCTATGTCTATCACTGNCTCTTCTGTCTATATGCTTCTTCACCCAGTTTGTTCTTATTGCTTGCTCCTGTGCTGCCATTATTAGTGCTTCTGTTTCTCTTTTTAGTCCTGCCTTCTTTAACCACTTGTTGCTCTCTTCTCTGTCACACATTTCTGTGTTCCTCCAGTATTCTCCATGCATTGCCTTCTGCCTATACCTTGTTTGTCTCTCTGATTCCATCCTACTCTGGTATACCTTCTTTCCTTCACTCTAAGTTCTTATCTTCCTTAACTTCTTACTGACCTCTAGTAGGGATCCTCTAGGTTGCTCTTCTATATATTCCTTTAGTCCTAGTGCTTCTGCTTCTACAGTTTCCTCCACACTTAGCAGCCCTTTCCCTCCCTTATGCCTTGCCATGTACAGCCTATCTACATCTCCATTTAAGTTGAATGCTCTCTCTGCTCCTATTATCTTCCTTGTCGTTTCATTATTATTATTTTTTTTACAATTATTATTATAAATTCTGGAATCTTTCAGTGATCATGCAGTCTGTATTCACGTTAGTACAATTAATGTTAAGCTTTCTAAATTTAAAACTATTTATGCTAGGGATTTCAAAACTTATTCAGATGAAATCATGGAAAATTACTTAAAAATGTATCCATTCGACTACATTTTGACTCTAAATTCTAGTTCCCACATGTTAAATTTCATTCCTGCACCAATCAATCAGGTATTAAACAAGGTAGCACCACTGCAATCCACATAGTAGTTATGCAATCACCACGATAGAACTTAACTGCTCCTGATCATCATAAAGAATTAAGAGCAACGTAAAGATAAAACAGAAACTTGTTAAATTAGGGAAATTTAATCTGCTTGAGATAAATTGGAATAATTACTAAAGACCAAAGAAATTAACTAACGACTTATGTGCTATGAATTCAGCATTAAAACAAAGCCAATTTTTTGATAACTTAAATTCTTCTAAACAAAAGTGGAAATTTTTAAACCATTTCATGGGAAAATTGGTTCGGCTCAAGCTCGATTTCAGAAATTTATGTTGATAATAAAAAAAGATACTGTAGCATCATCCAAATCAACTAAGCTGCTAACGTCAAATCATCAAGAGAATAAGACCAAAGAAGAATTATGATTAGAAATATTGTAAAATTATACAATCAGTTTAGATTAATTTGTATTATGCAACCAATCAAAAATAAGTCTCAACTATGAGAGATTAGTATCTGTTGATAATAATACTTTTGGCAAAACTGAAGGGGCGAAATTGCTTCCATTAGTTTTAGCCGCCATATTGGCAGATGCAGAGTTTAAATTTGAAATCGACAGGTACTGTTCCAAAATTACTATAAATAGATTCGAAACACTGTACACAATTGATAAAGAACTTTATTCGGAATTCTTACATTGTTCTATTGATACGGTTTGATTATTTAATAAAATGTCAAGCTAAACGAGTTGTGTTTAGTAGTGGTCTGGATCCATCACGAGATCAATTCTAGGGTCTTTGTTCCAGATCATTAAAGTGTTAGGTATAGGGGTTTTTCTCTCGTTTAGTTGACTATTGATCATTTAGTAAATGTACTAAAAATAATAGATTTGAAATACTATTGGATGACCAAAACCTAGGAATTATATCTATAATATTTTAGTTCCAAATTATTGACTATAACATGACCAATAAAGTGACCAAGCATGTACTAATTAGTAAATGTAGGTTAGGAAGCTGCTAAATATTAAACTGATTATTAAAGACAATATATTTCGGTAATGGCTACATGTAATACTAATCCAGTGGCTAGTAACAAGCATGGTTGCATTATCATGAAACACTTTTACAGAATAGAGGCTAAGTCAAATTGTGTCTTGTCTTGAGTATACACTGAGCTAGGATAGGGTACACATAAGTTACATCATTGAGCTGAGAGGTGGAACTCAACCAAATGGATCCTCAGTGAACAAGTGAAACTGGGTGTGGAGATCAGCTTCAGGCAGATGCCCATTATTGATCAATGGAGAAAATGCTGTATGGCTTCGTCACCTAAATAGTGAATAGTTAAATCTAGTTATGTTATGTTAACAGAAATATACAAAATCTAAACAGTATCTAGTTAGTAAATCCCTACCCACAAATACACAACCAATGTTATAGAGTAACAAAGGATGAACTGTAATAATGCCTGGTAGAGGATGTTACATGGTGACCATGACAGCCAAGAATAACAACCTTTGGAAAAGAATTTCTTTTACTTACCTGAGTTCAGATAGTTGTTTCTTCTCAGAACAAAAGGAATTTATTTTGATTATAAGAAACATTCAGTAGAACAATCCGCACACTGGGACAAGATCTACAAGTAAGAGTGGAAGTTAAGCAACAGGACAACTACATGAAAAGTAAACTAGTCAACAAATAGAGTTACCTAAACCCAAGCCATTGCACTTCAACAAGATCCTGGCATTGTGATCAAGAAGAGGCGCCACTACAAACCAAAGAAATATGACAAAAGGAAGAAAGGCAGCGCAAAGAAAGCAGCACCCAGGGTAGTAACCCCTAGAGCAACATGATAATCATCATATTCTGGTGAAAACTCATCCCCAGAGATGAGCCCCCAAGAGATAATTGACATGTTAAGAAGGAGCCAAGAAAATGAAGCACTCTTGAAGAACGAAATCAAGCAGTGACAGATAAATTCAAGCGGATGGAGCAACAAAACAAAATTATTTTGAATGAAATCAAATTAAATATGGAAATGCGACTAGATCAGCAGAGCAAACTATTTCAAAATGAGATTAAAACCTTAAACAACAATTATCTTAATCCAACAAAAGATTCTTGGAACAGAATCAACAGTGGCAGGAAAGGAATCAGCAACTGGAAAGAGAAAACAGACGGTTAATAGAGGACAATGATTTAAAGGCAGGATAACTGGAGTAACTAAAGGACAAACTAAGATTGCAACAGTTAACAGAAGAAGAAAACCAAGGGAACATATGGATCCACAAAATGGAATTTCAATCAAGAAAAGAGAGCAAACTGCAAGCACCACACATGCTGGCTAACAAAAGAATAACATATGAAGAACTGGACAAAGACATAGACGCTGAGAAACAGAAAATCATAAATGAGATTACAAAAGCAGTAACGACACAACTACAAAAGGAAGACACAATAAAGAATCACAACAAACCCAAGTATGAAAATTCAATCTTACCTCAACAGACAACCAACAACACAATACCCTGTAAAGCAACACTACCCAAATTCAATGGGAGGGTAGATGGATACAACCCAACATTTGTCAAATGGTTACAGATTTTCAAGATAACAATGGCAGAAAGAAAAGTAAGGAAACAAGCAGCAGCAGCAAGACTCCCCCTATACTTGACAGGTACAGCTTCCCAACACTACCTGCTACTGGACACAGAAACAAAGAGGAACTACGAACTACTTATTGATGATTTCATAAACTATTATGAAAACAAGAATTTTAAGAACCAATATCAGATAATTCTAAATTCAACAAAAATGAAAAAAACAGACGATATACGAAACTACATCCAACAAGTCGAACAACTACTAATGCTGAGCTCAATGGAAAATAGATACTCAAAATGCGATTTGTTCTCGCATATTTGCAAGGGAATGCCAGAGAGTATCAGAACGCAGTTCGAAATAAAGTGTGATGTAGACGATAAGTTAGAAAGAATGATCTGAAAGGTGGTCGACATACAAGCAACTATCGAAAATAACAGATGAATATACAAAAAAGCCGCATGGCACAGAGAAACACCAACATGGAGAATCAATCTCAAACCACGTCCTCCAAGTATAACTTACAATGACACAAAACCGGAAACGATTATAAAAGTCAAAGGGAAGGATGGAAAAACTAGAAAATTAAGAAAAAAAAGATGCCAAGTGCTACAGCTGCGGCAGAAGGGTCACAAAAAACCTGACTGCACCAAACAAATAAATGTAATCAGAGACGAAGAAGCATATTATGATGATGAAGATGTATTGGAATCAGAAAACGAAATGGATGAAGCATTGCCAACGGACAAGGAGTCAGAAAACTAGACAGAGTGCTGACTCATAAAAACCATGCATTGATAATGATCCTGACAAATCTCGACACAATAAATACAATCAATGGAGTAATGACGAAGGCAACAATCAATACTGGAGCAGCAACATTGATAATCACAGATGAGTGTGTGATGAAGCTAGGGTTTAAATGCGAAGATTTGAATAGTTGCAAAACACAATTAATTATATGCATCAGGAGAATATATCGACACAAAAGGAATAATAAATGCAGTACAGATGAGAATTGCGAACACAACATTTGAAGAGTCGCTGGTGGTAGTGGACACTCATAACAATCTGTTGCCATATGAGGTCATACTGGGTGACGATTTTTTTGACAAAAAATGGATGTGTTATCAACTACGCGAATAAGACTATAAAAGTTAGAGAGGAAGAAATTGAAATCGAAGAGGAACAAGGGAAATATAAAACGATCACATTTGAACTGCAGGAAGACATTCACCTACAGCCGCATCAATGGAAGATGCACATGATAGAAACAGAAGATGCAATAACCGCTGATGTAATGCTATATGATAATAAAGGCATCAACACCAAAAGAGTATCAATGCCGTCCAGTGTGTGTACAGTCAAGAATGGAAAAGGTAGAATACCAATCCTCAACTCAACAAATCGAAAGGTTAATCTAAAGAAATCTCAAGTAAGGATATACGGAAAATACATCCAACATTAGACTTATTTGGAAGGCAATAGGAGACAATGATGGAGTGAGTAATTTGCACAGTCGACTCAAGGACACGCAAATGAAAACAGAAAGTACTCTATATGGCCAACTCAAGGGCAAGTGGACGAACACCATCGAAGTTGCAAGGACTCAAGGGCATAGGGACGAAAGCAGAAAAGATAGTTTTTTTTACCACAACAATGAAGTGTACGAAATGCTTTATTTTTCTGAAAATCGAATTGCATTATTGCAAATAACTGGTAATTTCAGATTCATTCTTTGATTACCCATGTAATTCAAAAAGCTTATCAATATTTATAGTAAGTAAACTACAAGATTTAATTTTATTATTTTAATTAAATTTTACAGCTTAGTCATATAACTGGGAAAACGATTGAAAGGAAAATATTGAATATCCTTTCTAGCAGCATATCAAATGATTTCACAATAAAGATTAGTTGGTCAGGGAAACAGGCAAAATTCCACTTGAACAAAGCAAATTTGTTAAAGTTGTGAAAGGTGTAATTACATTATTGTGAATTTAAGGGAATAAATCAATAATTTTAATTGCAGTATACTATTTAAATTTAATTTACTAGAAGTAGTCATGCATTCTGACAAAAACCTCAATCTATTTCTTATTGAAACACTAATTAAGGAATTGGTGAAAAACCCCAGAGACAGAGATGGTGGAAGAAAAGCGAGAACGGTTATTTTATTTCACAATTTAACATTATTTTATATATATATATATATATNCTAAATAAAGCCATCCATCTATGGTTTAGTTTTAATATTATAGTGATATTCTGGATTTACAAAATTTAGGATTTCCTGTACAGTAAGTTATTTATTTAGTAAATCAAAGCCATGAACGTCAGTAACTTATACACTATACTGTTGGCGATCAATCTATAAATCCATGTCGTTTTTGAATACGGATTTTTAATTATGCTAAAATATCAGTAAAACAATATTTGCAAAGCTGTCTTTCGCTATTATTCAATGTCTGTCATCTGCAGGTAGACTATCTATTTCGATTGTTTTTAGATATTAATAGTAATTTTCACAAACAAGATATTTTATGATTGTAGAGATGTTTAATATAACAATTTCTTTGATATGACAATTTCTTATTTAATTGTGTCTAAACCAATTGGTAATGATAGTTTCTTACGATATGAATCAGATTCTGGTTTGCTTTGCTTAGATGCTAGCTATCATTCCGGATAGTTTTTTCACCACAACAATGAAGTGTACGAAATGCTTTATTTTTCTGAAAATCGAATTGCATTATTGCAAATAACTGGTAATTTCAGATTCATTCTTTGATTACCCATGTAATTCAAAAAGCTTATCAATATTTATAGTAAGTAAACTACAAGATTTAATTTTATTATTTTAATTAAATTTTACAGCTTAGTCATATAACTGGGAAAACGATTGAAAGGAAAATATTGAATATCCTTTCTAGCAGCATATCAAATGATTTCACAATAAAGATTAGTTGGTCAGGGAAACAGGCAAAATTCCACTTCAACAAAGCAAATTTGTTAAAGTTGTGAAAGGTATAATTACATTATTGTGAATTTAAGGGAATAAATCAATAATTTTAATTGCAGTATACTATTTAAATTTAATTTACTAGGAGTAGTCATGCATTCTGACAAAAACCTCAATCCATTTTTTATTGAAAAAATAATTAAAGAATGGGTGAAAAACGCCAGAGACAGAGATGGTGGAAGAAAAGCGAGAATGGTTGTTTTATTTCACAATTTAACATTATTTTATATATATATATATATATATATATTATAAATACAGTGTTGGTTATTTTACGTCTAAAGCTTGCTCACACATTGGAATTTACGTTGCATGTTAATCTAGTAGAAATTATTCATTTAGCAAATAGTATGTCAATTTTAAATGTTGACAATGGAGTAAAGAATTTATGTTGTTTTGGAATTTCATTCTTTACAATCTGTGGTGGCTCTTCAACTCAAATGGACAAATGATTTCGCAACAACCCCTTCATCTGACAAGACAATTACTGTATTTTATGCGAAATTTAAAGAAACTGGTAGTGTTCATGACTAAGAAAGAACTGGCTGCCCCAAAACGATTGATGATGAGAAAGTTTTTGAGCATTTGAAAATGAGCCCTCATTATCCATACGACGCACTTCAGCATACTTTGACATATCAATTGCTTCAATTTGTCATATTCTGCATGCAAACAAAATGAAGCCATATCGTACTGCAACAGCTTAGTGCTGAAGACTTTTGTGCTCGAAAAGCAAGGTGTGATGAATTGTTGTGACTTCATCCACAAAACTCATTGGACCTTAATTTTTGCGTACCGATACTGTGAAAACAGCAGATTATTTGGCAATGCTTGAGACATTCTTTGTTCCTGAACTGAAGACACGTCGTTGTTTAGTCGCGTTTTCTTCCAACAAGATGCCGTTACACCACATTGAAGTACAGATGTCAGAAAATTCCTCAACGAAACTTTTTCGAACAGTGGATTGGCAGAGGTGGTTGGGTGTTATGGGCTCCAAGAAGTCCCAATCTTGCACCTCCGGACTTTTTCTTTTAGGACATACAAAGAATATAGCTTCTGGATAAAACATGAAAATATTGACGATCTCAAAGAATCCACAAGGAAAGCATGCAATGAAATTGATACCGAAATGCTTAAATGAACAGTGGAAAACTACATTTCAAGATTTCAGATGTGTTCCAACAAAGATGGTGGTCATATTGAACAGATGTTATAGAATTTAAAACTTTAGTACATTCTTTTGTACACTGAATTACTTTCTATTTAAATACATTGATGCAAATAAATCACGGAGGGACTTAATGCACACCCTGTGTATATATATATATATATATATATATA
>CABFPE010000010.1:1228882-1240183 GCA_900660155.1 Hofstenia miamia | reverse complement strand
AGGCGATATATATATATATATATATATATAAATCAAAATCAACTTTAGCTTAGCACATATAGGAATGGACCAATTTCATTTTTGAGGATAGAAATAGTATATATTTCTCTTTTTAATTTAAATATATTCTGATTTTCAAGGATCCGGTTAAGTTAAGAAGATATCCGCCCCCCCCACACACACAATCAAATAATTGCAAAAATATGCTAGTTTATCAATATAATAATTATAGATCTAACCCTAAACCTAACCCCAACCAATATGTAGAAGGGATATGCAAATATATTGTTGATATTAGTAAGTTTCAATTTAAATTATAAAATAATTATAATATAATACTAATAGAGGTTCAACTAAGCTGTTTTTGTTAGTTTACAAAGCAATTATAATTGGCAATGTTTATTCAATTAACACAACGCCTTTTCCATCAAATGTTTTCACGTAGTTACTTTGTTTTAAATCCTTCTTAAAAGGCTTTGCTTTGCTTACATGATTCAAAATGAATATGTTTTCATTGAGTAGGCTCTATCATGATGAAGAACATAGTATAATGTTAGGTTTATGGGTACTGTGAATGAGGCACACAGAGAATATTGCTACCATAAAAACAACTCCATGGATAAGTTACGATTCAACTGTACATGGCTGAAGTGCAGTCTATCAACCGCTTGTCTCTATCTTGCGTATGGAACATGTCAGCGAATTCCATAAATGTTTGTGTGTCTAGGAATTCAAAAGTACACATATATATATATATATATATATATATATACATTAGAAGTAATTATACTGAGCTTTGCAATATTCATTTATAGATTGGTTTCCATTCTGAAATCATCATCAGTAACAAATATGTGGAGAAATGAATATTTACAATTGACTACACTATTATAATATTGTAGTGACTGCATGCACACTAAAATAAATTAGTTATCATGCTTTTTTGCTTATTTAGTAATTGATGTTTTTTTGTTTGCTTGATGATTAAAGCTTCGCCTATTTTAGGATGGTTGTGTTTTTAGTTGTATGTAAAAAATTTATTCTTTATCTAGATGTTCATGAATTAATATTTCTGATCTTAGGTGTCCGTTAACATGCTCCTTCATTATTGTTACCAAATTTCGCTTTGTTTCCCCGACGTATGATTTTTCACAATCATTACATTTATAATTGTAGACAACCGAGGAAACTAAATTCTTTGGAATTTGATCTTTATTTTGGAACATATCTTTAGTTCTATACGATGTAAATATAGGAACGATCTTTGTCAATTTTAAATTTGTATTCATATTTGTTATTTTCTTTTTTAAACATTGAATTTGGATACATATATAAGGAAGCTTTAAATATTCATTGATCTTGGTTTCTTCAAACTTTTCTATTTTATTGTCTTCTTTGTTATTGCAAAATAAAGTGTTTGAATATTGTTTGATTAATTTGTGCGGATAACCCTTATTTTCAAGTGTTTTAAAAACTTTGTTGATGGCATTTGTAAGGTGTTTGTAATTTAAGGATGTAAGTTTAGCCCTATTAAACGAAGCTTTGATTGTATTTATTTTGTATGCTTTGTTACAATTTGAATGGTAAGGAATGTATAATCAGAATTTGTCGTTTTTATGTACTAACTAGTTTCGTATTTCTTAGAATGTAACACTAATATTTCATCAAAATGTATCAAAGAACAATATATATATATATATATATATACAAATGTAATTATACTGAGTTTTGATGTATTCATGTTTGCTTGACGTTAGAATCATCTTCAATATAACAATAATGCGGTAATAAATTTACAATAAGTACACTTTATAAATTAATATTGCATGCGTTTTTAAAATAAATTTTATGTTAACATGTTTGTTGTCATCTATTTTTTGATAGTTTGATTTTAGTAGTATATAGAAATTATCTTCTCTTGCAGCATGCTTATGTAAATATATTTCTGATTTTAGGTGCTCATTTAGATGTTCTTTTATTCTGGTTCATTGATGTCTTTTAGTTTCTCCGATGTATGATTTTTACAATCATCACATTGGAATTTATATATTAAGGCAGAAACCAAATTTTTCGGAACTGGGTTTTTATTTTTAGTGATTATTTTAGATGTTTTAAATGATATAAATATTGGTAATATCTTTGTCTGTTTTAATTTGGTGTTCATTATTATAAATTTTATCTTTAGTTTAATTACTCTACTTAGCTACTGCAATAGGGAAATTTCAAATATAAACTAGTCTTAGTTTCATCTGTGGCGAATTTCAAAAAATTATTTATGGTAGCTATTATTGTCAGGTTGTTTTTTCAAAACTATTGATTTTTACACCCCAATTACATGCCTTTTTTAGAACTTTTTATATATATATATATATATATATATATATATATATATATATATCATGTTTGAAAGTTGATAAAATTTGAATTAATTATTCAAAATTTAAAACTAATACAAAATTCAATTGTTTGGTGGTGAATACATCACAATGCAACTGGTATTTACTCATGAAATAGATTACGTCCGTTTGAAGCACATTAAGCTGTTCCAACTTGTTTCACTTGTCTAAGCACACAATTGCAATAGCTTGCCAATTGTCAAAAGAATAGATCTTCACTGAATGAATAGAGTAACAAGTTTTTTTGGTTTATTGGGTTTAGTTCTTGTTTTCTTCTCAAAAGGTGTAAATGAATCGATTATTGGGCCGATCTATCCATTGCGTGCGATGAAGGTTCATGGAACTTCCCAAACCATGATGGCCTTTACAATGGCAATGTTTACGATTGGTCAATTTGTCGCTTCTTCTACCTTGTTGGTCCTAAACATTAAGAAACATATTCGAACGTTGTTTATTTTTGCGGCTTGCATCTCTGCAAATGCTATTATATTATTCGGGTGCGTGTTTTGAATATTAATATTTATGCAAACGTCTTTAAATATGCTACTACATGGTTTTCTTACCTGAAGTAGCCATAACTTTGGATTATTTATTTTTAGCTCAGATTAGATATGATCTGATCATGTTTGCTTAGATTACAAACTTAGGAAAATTTTTGTTTGGATAATGGACGTAAGTACAAATTGATATTAGAGGGCTATAACTCTAAAATGCTTACTATAAATGTGTCATTGATACTGATATTTGTGTTGTTCATTCTCTTTTGTTTCAAAAAATATATTCTCGATCTGCTAGAATATCAGTTACTCAAGATATATTTTACAAGTCTTTCATTGTAAGAAAATTTTTAACAAATATATAGTTTTATGATTTTTGCAAATATATAATAAAGTACATTAATATTATTAATATTGTCGTTATTTATATTATTATTACTATTATAGAAAATTTACATAAAAATGTTCCATTCGACTATATTTTTACACTATATTCTGGTTCCCATATGTTAAATTACATCGTGGCACAGATGAATCAAGCCCTAAACAATGTAGCAATAACAACAAGCATATAAAAATGCCCAATTTAAATTTAATTTTCAATTTAGGAAGACAATGCAATTTTAAAAAAAATTATTTTTTCCAATAAATAAAAATATTTGCCCAATTTTAAGTACTCATATAGACATTAATTTCAAGATCCGGGAATAACCATGCATAAATTATTTTGAAATTTCATTCATCACATATATGTTATAATTTTTGGGAGCAGAAAATTTGAAAAAATCTCTTCACAATGAATTTTACATATTTATGAGATCTAAGAAGCATAATAATGAATAATACTTTACTTACAAGCATTAGCTCATATATCATTTATTATTAAAAGATGACACTAGTGGTCCACTGGTGGCCGCTCATCCCACTCATTCCTCACCAGGGGATCACTGGTGGCAGCTACATGGGTGGCTACATTGAAGTAAAAAATGTTATTTGTCAATGTTGTATCAATTTTAAATGTTAAATGTTCCTATGTGGGATCATTTAAAATATAAATGAAAAACATTTTTTCAAGGAAATTCAAAACTTGATTTTGTTAAATAAAATTAATTGAATAGCAAAAACCCTCATTTGTGGAAAATCTTTGAATACCTACTAAAGTAATAAATAGAAACTAACCGTTATATTGCTGCTATGTGCTCTTGGTTTACTAACTCGAATCTGATATCCCAAAAATTGACTGAAATTAATTCAGGTCAGTCCAATGATATTTCCAAAGTATTGTTTCTACTAGGAAAATGACATCAAATTCGTTTAGGCAATATCAAATTGACCAGAAACCCCGAAAAAATGTATTCGGCTAAGAAAAAAATATTTTTTTTAATTTATCCTAGTTACAACTGTTATTCCAATTTAAACACATTTAAAGCGTGCTATCTCTGGTCGAATGTCATGTCATTCATGCATTCTTTGAAATCATGTTGCATCTTGTTTCAAGCCACGTCAGCCATGGGCCATGGCACTTAAGAGGCAGCATTGAGATTATTTTGGGGTGTAGCTAAGCAAATAATGTTTGTTAGATTTATCAATGAGAACTGTAAAATATGTTGATTGTATTCTTTATGAAAATAATCAAAAAATGTTTTTAATTCACTAATGTTTGTAGTATTTTTAATAAATTGCTTGAGTGGTACTGGAAAAGATAGTTTAGTAAAGAGACAACCGCTCACTAATATAAAATAAATGTTTTCCTTTTTCTGGTTCATTTGTATTAAATTAGTTTGTTTTGAATCAAGTTTTTAAAATGTAGTCATATATATCTATAGTATTGGATTTACCTTTAATCAACTTGTTAAAATAGGTTCGATCATTGAATTGTAGCAATAAACTATTGGAGAATACATTTGAAGCTTTGATAAAATTAATGTTAATTATATAATATAAAATTTATTTATTTAAAATGATAACATTTAGATATGTCGATACCTTTAACAATCTTATTGCCTACAACTTATTGAGCATAATTATGCGTTTCATTGTTGGCTTCAGTGCAGGTGTTATCTGGTCGCTGGCATTTACAATGATGAATATTTACTTTGACGAAATTGGTAAAAAAATATCAAATGCTTTTATTCCTTTTTTCTATTTTGGTATAACTATTGGACCTCAAATTTCGTTGTTTTTTTCTCAGAATTTCAATTATTCAACACCGTTTTACATCTGTGGTGTCTTAGAATTAATAATGGTCATTCCATGCCTATCTATGGCTTTTCAAAAGCCTAAAGATTTATTACACAATATTGATGAATTAGGCGGAACTGATGATTCATATTTTAGCTTCTTCAAAGATATTCGTGTTGTTGTTTTCTTGTTGAATCGATTTTATGCAAGCGTAACATATGGTTATTTTGATAGAGTTTTAGCAGATTTTTTCAAGAACACTATTGAATTAAATGATGAAGAGTTAATTACAGCTTATCTTCTTTGTTCAATCCCAATGATGCCTTCAAGTTTATTCTTTGGATGCTATATATCAAACAAGGGTTTCAGTTTCATTGTAGTTTTTATTTCTTTATTTTTGTACTGCTTATGCACCATACTCTTATATCTTTCAAAGTATTTTGAATTTATGAAGAATTTTTACATCATAAGCGGAATTGTCTCTCTTTTCTATATAGCAAGAGGATCTTTTATCACAGCAGTTTACCCTGCATTAAGCATTTACCTTTCTCAAACGTTTCCATCAAAAAGCATAGTTTCCATAACTATGTTTGTAAGTACCTCAGGTTTTGCTTTTTCCACGAGTGGCATTTCCTTTGGTGCCATTTTCTACATTGGGGTTCTTAAATCATTTCTTGGAATTTACTGGAGTTTATTTGGAATTGCTTTATCAGTTACAATCTCCATGCTTGCATTTATCTATTTCTTTATTGTAAATACAAATTTCCAAATATTTAAGAAATATACCAAGTCACTATGATAATAGTTTACATTTTAATTCATTCAAGAGATGGTAGGCTTTCAAATAGACCCAATTTAAGCCTGAGACTTATCAGACCTATAAACATTCAATGATTTTTATGTATTTCTCGAACACTTATCACTGATACATAAAAAATACATTAAAATCAGTGAATATTAATGAATCTCCAATTATTGTCCCAGCATTGATTTCCTATGGTTTACTTGATTAAATTAATTTATTATCATGTATTTCGCGATTATCTTAGCTATCAGAAATCAACCCTAACAGCTAATGTTGTAGCAGTTTCCATGTCTAGAAATAATTTTTATATTCTTCATGAATTTTTTAATGAAGAATTTTTTTAGATTTCTAAATTTTATCAAATTCAATGCTAAGAATACAAGTTGGATAGTAATAACAATGGTTGTGATTAGTCTGGCTTACTAGTGGCAAATTATGGAATAAACTGAGTTCTAAATGAAAAATATATGATTTTTAGAAAATACGTTAAAAATAAACTATTTGTTAGACAATTCTTAAGAATTCCCAATCTATTATTTAATATTAAATTTTACATAAGATTCCTTCTAAGTAAATAGAACGTACTTTTATACTGTTTTTCTTTTAAGTTTGCTTCATTGCATATATGTTTCCAATATCGACCTCATTTCTAGGATCAATATTATATCATTTAGAAAATTTTGATAACTGAAACTATGCAGCCTCCCTTCGTAATAAAACAATTTTGGCTTTGGCAATATGCCACACACATATAATATATTAGGAACTACGCTTATCAGACGAACGATAATTTCATGTTGATGCCTTAAACGGGAAAATATACAAGACTGGCCTTGTCTTGTTACTATGAAAGAGCCAAATTTCAAATCGAATTTCTAAAATTATCAGTTGTTAAAAAATTGTTTTAAAAAAATAATCCAACCCCAAGTTGAAGCATCCTTGAGTTGGTACACATTAGATATTGAATGATCACCACAAATAAATTTGTCTTATTATACTTATAATGAAATCAGTTTTTTTCGATACAAACTCAACCCACTTAGTTTTCAAAAACTGAACATATCACTATCCGAACCCGACCCGATTACCCCTCTGATTGAAATCAAGGCACAAATGTAAAAGGCTCTAATACAACACTTAAATACTGATAAGCTTGTCTATTAGATTATTGAATCCTGAAAGATGTGCTGTTTTTTTCTCATTAAGAAATACCTCTATGTAATAACTCTTTGTAAACCACTATTACTAGGGAAGTGATCCAATAAGGACATTCTGAAATTGTGTGAACTCACGCATTAACTAGAGGCAAATTAGGCGTGCTTTTCTCCTAAATACAAATTATTCAACACCCGTTTGGGCTAGTGGGTTATATCACTCAGTGTTGTAATCACAATTCAAATAGTGCTTGATTGCTCTCTAGTTAAAGCAGCGTTAGTTAACGCTATTTTAGAGTATCTTTTTTGGATCACTTCCCTTATAAAATTATTTTTATTGTGCCAGTAAGATATAATGTGCAACAACAATAAGTACAAAGAAGAAGGCAGAAGAAAACGACAAATAAAAACTCTGATTTTAGTGTTATTCATTTTCTATGCAAAGCCAATTGTCAAGTACTTAAACATGTAAATCTTCCCATTACTTTGTTACAATATCATGGCAACACGTTAAGTACATTATTACTGCTACATTTTTATATTAATGTGAAATGCTCTGGAAAGCAACCCAATAAACTATAAAACGTTTAGAAGACGTCTTATAACACGGCTTAAATTGATTTAGAAGCCGTTTTACAATATCATTTGGTGGACACTAGATGGCATTCAGCAACGTTTAGAAATATTGTTTTATAAGGCGTTTAGAAGACATACCTTAAGACGTCTTAAAACCGGTTGTACCATTATAAGACGGATATAAAACGTTTAGTTGTTTATTAGGAACTTATGTTGATAATAGCAGATATTTACTTTAAATTGTGAATATATGGATTTAAGAAATGTAAATATTTCTAAGCATCAACTGACAGAGATTTTGTTAAGAGCAATTATTGCATTAGCTCTTGGTGCTCTTCAAGAACTGGCATGAGGAAACTTGAAAGCATTCAGAAGAAAGCAGTTCGTTGAATTTGTGATACTGATGAAGAATATCTTGCTCAGCTACAGACACTCAACATCCTTCCATTAAATCTATATCTTGATTTCTCTAATATGGTAATGTTCAGTAAGATAATCAATAACAGATTGAATATAGACCGTAGTTTCCTCTTAATAATATCTTATCATCCAACCAATTTGCATACAGAGAATGCTTTTGTCTTTTCATAATTGTTAGGGAGGAAGAACACTAACAGAATTAAGGAGCAATTTAAGAAGTCAAACCCTTCAATCTTTAAAATTCTCAAAGACTAATAGATTTTAATTATACTTGTATTTGTTATTGATTTTGTCTTGTTTTCATTGATGCTTTTATGCTAAAACATTTTTGCGACTATTATACAAGTAATCCTTCTTTGATTGGTTTGGGGTACGGATCATTGTTAGACAGGCCAGGTCGGGTTACAGGTTAAAAATTGAACAAATTTCACAGTCAATATTAGAGTTCAAAATTTCCTAATCCAAGTGAACTACCATCATCAAAATATCTTCATTACTTGAATCTTGAATCATGATTGAAAGAGCTTCATCACCAACTTCCTCAACAATTTATAAGCAACATTAGAGATTTGAAAGGAGAGTTGTATATATCCAATGCAAGATATAAATTGATTTAACATAATACCGTATTCTTATTATTTGTTAGATCAACCGGCATTACAAAAATCCTGACCTTATACATCAAAATATTAACTGTATAAAGAAATCCCTAGCCAGCTGGTAGAACTAGCTTCTTGGCGATGCCGCTTGGCGGCTAATAAACTTAAAACTTAGGCCGGTATTTGCAGTAACATTGCATGGCACTGATATAATAATCGCTCGTTTCAGATCTACTTGCAGTTGTTATTACTAGGCCAAGTGAACACCAGTCAACTGGCATTACAAAAATCCTGACCTTATACATCAAAATATTAACTGTATAAAGAAATCCCTAGCCAGCTGGTAGAACTAGCTTCTTGGCNGGCCGGTATTTGCAGTAACAGTGCATGGCACTGAGATAATAATCGCTTGTTTCAGATCTACTCGCAGTTCTCATTAGTAGGGCAAGTGAACACCAGTCAACCGGCATTACAAAAATCCTGATCTTATGCATCAAAATAAGACCTGTATAAAGAAATCCCTAGCCGGCTGGTAGAACTAGCTTCTTGGGGCTAATAAACTTAAAACTTAGGCCGGTATTTGCAGTAACAGTGCATGGCACTGAGATAATAATTGCTTGTTTCAGTTCTACTCACAGTTCTCATTACTAGGCCAAGTGAACACCAGTCAACTGGCATTACAAAAATCCTGATCGTATACATCAAAATAAGACCTGTATAAAGAAATCCCTAGCCAGCTGGTAGAACTAGCTTCTTGGCAATGCCGCTTGGCGGCTAATAAACTTAAAACTTAGGCCGGTATTTGCAGTAACAGTGCATGGCACTGAGATAATAATCACTTGTTTCAGATCTACTCGCAGTTCTCATTAGTAGGCCAAGTGAACACCAGTCAACCAGCATTACAAAAATCCTGATCTTATACATTAGTAGTAAAAGCCATGAGCAGTTCGTTCCACTTTTTTCTGATTGGTCGAGAGGTGGGGAGAAGTTTGTTCCACTTTTTTTGTGATTGGTCGAGAGGGTTGGCCTTTGACCTGAGACACTGTGGATATCGACGGAGGTGTTTTACTGACATCATGCATGTACTTTTACTAGTTTTTGTGGTATTTATCTGATCTAATTTCCCACATTACCTTACATTTTTTTAGTTTTACTTTCCCACATTACCTTACATTTTTTTAGTTTTACTTTCCCACATTACCTTACTTTACATGTATTACTTTCACACATTAACTTACGTTACATGTATTACTTTCACACATTAAATTACTTTGCATTTTTTACTTTTCCACATTAACTTACTTTACATTTTTTACTTTCATACATTAACTTACTTTACATGTATTACTTTCACACATTAACTTGCTTTGCATGTACTAATTTCCCACATTTGCATACTTGTTTAAAAAGTGGAATCAAAAAATATTTCAAAGTAAAATTAATTTACATACTTGTTTAAAAAGTGAAATCGAAAAATGTTTCCAAGTAAAAATACATGCTTCCACAAACTCTCGCCATACAGAGAAAATGAACATTTATAAAAAATAAATTTATTTACAAACAAAATATAAAATGCACTAATAAATGATAAAGTTCATATAGCGAATTTCATCTATAGTTGAATGATAATATTCGTCACGAGTTCATTGTTGGATGAGAATGGTGGAGAAAACATCCACAGAATACTGCAAGATAGACGTTCTTCTTCTAATAATGTTAGTTGACGACGCTAAAACATTCAATTAGTACAATAAAAAACAGAAATTAAAATAATGACAAACAGTTTTAATCTTTACACACACACAAGAAATATAATATATTATATGTAAACAATCATAACAATGAAAAACAATATTTACTATTATAATGTAAAAGAATGCTTACCAAATAATTTTGTAGTTTTATCACAGCATTGTTCTGCAAGTGTATTGGCACATGATGATTTCCGCAGATAGTGTCTAAATTATACAAGTCATTATTTGAAATGCGATNTAAATCAAAAAAATGAAGAGGGTGTTTTATATAGTTTTGCATAGCAGTGGTGCTACTTTGAGTGGCGGAATATTCTTCTGTATATTATTGCAAATAATGAATACAATTTTTTTAAAATACAATGTAAGTAATATAATTTATAGTTGATTTTTTTTGTCTCAAAGAAGCTAATGTGATCGTTTTTACAACTTAGAAAAGGGTGTTGTTCTTATTGCAGATGAAACGAAACGATGGCTTTCCACTAGACCTGCCTCCCAAGTATACCGAAAGTTGATATTCTTTAAATTTATCTTTTATGCTTCTTACTCACTGCTCCTAGTGCTCCTACAACTACTGGGACTACTTTGACCTTCTTCAATTTCCACAGCCTTTCTATTTCCTCTGCCATACTCTCTATACTTGTCTATCTTCTCTTTCTCCTTGCTTTCTACATTCCTGTCCTTTGGTACTTCTATATCTATCACTGTTCCCAACTTTTCTCTTTGTCCACTACTACTATGTGGGCCTTCGTGCTTCTATTACCTTGCTTGTCTGTACGTTGAAGTCTCACAGTATCTTAACCTTCTCATTTTCTATGACGCCCTGTGGCTTGTGCTCATACCACTTGTCTCCTGCTTCTAACCCATGCTGCCTGCTCAAACTCCAGTGAACTATTCTTCCCACCTTGTCATGCCTGAATTT
>CABFPE010000010.1:1201575-1225695 GCA_900660155.1 Hofstenia miamia | reverse complement strand
TTGATAAAATTTGGAATAATTCATATTCAAGATTTCAAACTAATAACAAACTTCAATGTTTGGTGGTGAATACATCACATGAGTAAACACTCATGCAATAGATTACGTACGTTCAAAGCACATTAAGCTGTTCCAAGTTGTTTCACTTGTCTAAGCAGACAATTGCAATAGCTTGCCAATTGTCAAAAGAATAGATCTTCACAAAAATGAATAGAGCAACAACTTTTTTTGGTTTATTAGGCTTAGTTCTTGTTTTCTTCTCGGAAGGTGTAAATGAATCGATTGTTGGGCCGATCTATCCATTGCGTGCGATGAAGGTTCATGGAACTTCCCAAACCATGATGGCCTTTACAATGGCAATGTTTACGATTGGTCAATTTGTCGCTTCTTCTACCTTGTTGGTCCTAAACATTAAGAAACATATTCGAACGTTGTTTATTTTTGCGGCTTGCATCTCTGCAAATGCTATTATATTATTCGGGTGCGTGTTTTGAATATTAATATTTATGCAAACGTCTTTAAATATGTTACTACATGGTTTTTCTTACCTGAAGTAGCCATAACTTTGGATTATTTATTTTTAGCTCAGATTAGATATGATCTGATCATGTTTGCTTAGATTACAAACTCAGGAAAATTTTTGTTTGGATAATGGCGTAAGTAAAAATTGATATTAGAGGGCAATAACTCTAAAATGCTTACTATAAATGTGTCATTGATACTGATATTTGTGTTGTTCATTCTCTTTTGTTTCAAAAAATATATTCTCGATCTGCTAGAATATCAGTTACTCAAGATATATTTTACAAGTCTTTCATTGTAAAAAAATCTTTAACAAATATACAGTTTTTTTGATTTTTGAAAATATATAATAAAGTACATTAATATTATTAATATTGTCATTATTTATATTATTATTACTATTATGGAAAATTTACTTAAAATGTTCCATTCGACTATATTTTTACACTAAATTCTGGTTCCCATATGTTAAATTACATCGTGACACAGATCAATCAAGCCCTAAACAAAGTAGCAATAACAACAAGCATATAAAAATGTGCCATTGATACTGTTAATTTTGATTTTCAATTTCATAAAATATATTCTCGATTTGCTAGAACATTATTTTTTTCCAATAAATAAAAATATTTGCCCAATTTTGAGTACTCATATAGACATTAATTTCAAGATCCGGGAATAACCATGCATAAATTATTTTGAAATTTCATTCAGCACATATATGTTATAATTTTTGGAAGCAGAAAATTTCAAAAAATCTCTTCACAATTAATTTTACACATTTATGAGATCTAAGAAGCATAATAATGAATAATACTTTACTTACAAGCATTAGCTCATAAATCATTTATTATTAAAAGATGACACTAGACGTCCACCAGTGGTCAACTAGTGGCCGCTCATTCCACTCATTCCTACCAGAGGATCACTGGTGGCAGCTACATGGGTGGCTACATTGAAGTAAAAAATGTTATTTGTCAATGTTGTATCAATTTAAAATGTTAAATGTTCCTATGTGGGATCATTTGAAATATAAATGAAAAACCTATTTTTTCAAGGAAATTCTAAACTTTATTTTGTTAAATAAAATTAATTGAATAGCAAAAAACATCATTTGTAGAAAATCTTTGAATATTAACTAAAGTGATAAATAGAAACTAACGGTTATATTGCTGCTATGTGCTCTTGGTTTACTAACTTGAATCTGATATCCCAAAAATTGACTGGGATTAATTCAATTCAGTCCCTCCAATAGTAACATAGTTCCTTTCCCTTCTCCTTAATAAACAACGTTCAACTATACAAATTGTAGTTCCAATAGTGAACTATATTTTTTCAAATGCTATTTAATTATGTAATTAATGTTATGATTGTGTTTCAAAGAACTTTTGTTTTAATATTTCAAAATGAAAAAATATCTTTTTTAACTTTATATTTGCTACTTTTTTTAAATATAACAATAAATTTAATGCTTATACAGTGTTTGTAATTTTTAAGCACTTGATGTTTGCTATTAATTTAGAGCTATTTAATTTCATACTAAAAATATTAATGGTGTTGTAAAACCAAGAGATGATTCAATATAATACGAGCAGCATAAATATAATGTATAGATTTTATTTTTACCACACCTTTCAATCTTGATTGCATTTAGGCTAAGCGCGCACTGTTGATTATTTAAATTAAAACTAAATAATTTACAAAATAGTTTATCAAAATTTTATCAAGCGCGCACTAGTGATTTTTAATCGCTCAATCACTCATTTTAAAATGGATTTCATTAAGACACAACATGTCTTACGGTAATAAATTAATTACCAGAAAGGCGTAAGGTACCATTCTAGATAGATTGTGTGAACATGAAGACCCTAAGAAGTTCTTTAATTACTTATGTAGGAATGCGTAGTGTGTTGATCAATTACTGTAATTAGTTCGAATAACATTATGCAAATACAAATTTTTAAGGAAATTTTTCTATCTCATTGATTGTAACCATTTCATAGTTACAAGTGGCGTCACTGAGAGGGTGGGACCGCATCGGGCAATACAATTTTTTACTCTGCAAAGATAGAAATAAAACTTATTATAAGCAAATTTAAACAATTTCGGGGCCACAAGTTTCGAACAAATCAAAATAACAAAATAATTATATAAACAGCCAAAAATTGAACCCCAATGTTAGAATAAAATCTTTAATAAACAATTTTAGATTATTTTGTAGGTCCAATAGTTATAAATGTACAAAATGTTTACTATACATCAAAGCGGTTAGTAAAAATTTAACACATAAATTTGGGAGTTTTTGAGTTGGAGCAACGAATTGACATCCCGCACCAGGCCCCACATTTACCGTGACCCCAATGACAGTAACATGAAGAAATATCTCTTTTTGCATCTTCAAAATTAAGATTATGCATGTACATTTAAGTTAAACAATGTCAAATGTTGCTTATACTTACATATATTATGTTCACTGAAACAGGTGCTTAAATTAAAATAAAAGCTCTGGTATTTAATACAGGTGATGAGCTAAATAATTGCTTGATATTTCTTTCCATAATCCTTCAAGTAAAATTAGATGATGTTAAAATGACAACTCCCTGATTTATATGATGTGTGAAATAAAGGAATATAAAAAATTATTGTAAAAATCGTAAAAATAGTATTCCTAGAAAACGTTATAATATATATCACTAAAACATGGGAAAAATTTAGTTTTCGAATTCTATCTAAAATAACCCTAAGTGTTGACAATAGAATGGGTTAAAACATTAAAAAATGTCCCTAGAAATTATAATAAAATTGGTCAAAATATTAGTTATTGAATCGAATTATTTCTGTAATAAAAATACTGTAAAACATAAGAATACATGAGTAATTTTTATTCCAGCAGAGTTTATTTTCAATATTTTCAAAACAAATTCTTTCATAACAGCCATCATATTGTTTGAACAAAAGTTACGCTATCATAAATCTCGGTTTTCGCGGAACTAGTACAAGTCAAATCCCCTAAAATTATATCTCGGATTTCTTGTAAGTCGGATTATTTCATTGGTCCGAGTCGATTCGACTTAACCGTGGATTCCTGTATCCAAGATAACACACGCATCTGGGTAGCCGTTCTCAAGAGCAATTAAATCAATTTTCGCTCGGCATTGCCCTGATGTGTGCGCCCGGTCTTTGTAATTTTTGTACATGTATATGCAAAGCAATTTACGCAGAAACCTCTTTTGACTATTAGTCAATTTATTTGACTAATAGGCAAAAGAATGCCAAACCGCAATTTTGACTATTAACAGACTAGCCGTGTGCCACCCCCATTCCCTTTAATATTTAATTCTCTATGCCGCCCTGGGTCTTGTACTCATACCAAGTAACATGAATGAGATTATGAAAATTTTTTAGGTGTGTGTTATTTGTATCACCTATAAACTAATGATACAAAAAAGTTAAGAATGTTAAGCATCCCTTCCAGTAAAAGATATTTCAATTTGATTTAACAATGGAGTAACTTAAACATTTTCAGTCTCTGCCCAGATAACAATTTAAGGTCGAAAAAACGTTGTTTTGCGTTATTTGGTTGTTTTATGTATCAAAAACAATGTTGTTTTAACTTCGAAATGGTACAATTTCATTAGTTGAAACAACCTTGCTTCAACAACGTCACATTAGGTTGCTTTTTGATTGTCTTTTATGAATAAAAAAGCAATATTTTGAACAACGTTGTTTTATGTTCACAATGATTGCTTCAGCATCGCTTTTATATGCATTTCATGAAAATTATATTACTAATATGTTCAAACATTGCTGTTTAAACAAACAAGCCCAACAAAGGGGATGACACTCCGTCATTCATATTTAAATTAAACATTTGCTAAACTCTGAGTGAATGTCTTGTTTATAAATGATAACAATAAGCATTAAAATCTGCCAAATTTAACAAAAATTTAAATTTTTAAAAGTACAATTTTGAAGTAGTATTTTCTTAAATCGTGAAAAATCTCTTTTGCTAAATTTAACCTTTTTTATATAACAGTCAATTTCAAGGTGTCCAAATATTCATGAATAAATTATTTTGAAAATTCGCTTACCAGACATATTATAATTTTTCACAAATTAAAAATTTTGAAGAAACTGTTCACAATTCATTTCTTTATATTAAAAGGATCTACTGATCAAAATAATGAAGTGAGTTCTATTTGCAAAGAGTTGCTCACTGATTGTTTATTGCAAAAATTCCCACTGATGACGCCAATAGGTCCACCAATCGGAAATGTTCTTCCGTTACCTAAAGTTGAAATGTAATTTTTGTACATGTATATGCAAAGCAATTTGAGCAGAAACCTCTTTTGACTATTAGTCAAAATATTTGACTAATAGACAAAAGAATGCAAAAGCGCAATTTTGACTATAGTTAAAAGACTAACCGTGTGGCACCTCCTTCCATTTTTGTAGTAAATTTTTCAATTAGAAGATTTGTTTGTATGGATTTTGTAATCAAGCTTTAAATCTAAATATGCAATAGAATTTCATGTATTAAGACGCAAAATACTAAATTTAGGGCTAATTATTTATTCATCCTAGGAAACAGCTAGAGCAAAAATTTTTTGGATGTGTATTATTTGTATCACCTATAAACAAATGTTACAAAAAAGTTGAAGGTTAAGCATCGCTTCCAGGAAAAGATATTTTAATTTGATTTAACAATGGAGTAACTAAGACATTTTCAGTCTCTGATTGCGTTGTCAACGGAGTTATTATACTGGTGTTTCCACATACAATTTTGTAGTAGGCTTTAGCAAATAATGATTCCCACGCAAAGAAACGTTAATCTTTAATGGAGAATCAAAATCTGGCATACAATTACAATCGATTTGTTTTTATGAGAAATAGTATTATTTAATGTGATCCGGTATTTTCCGGCAATGCCAAAAATAACACAGTGTGGTATAAAATTAGTTGATTTGAATGTCATTTTATATGTAATACCATAGTTTTGAGAGATTTAATTTTTAAATTTTTTGAAAGCCTGCATATCATCATATTGTTCAGTGAATGTCTAGAACTATCAACGCATTGCAACATTGAAATTATACCTTCTCTGGTATTATTTTTCAACAATAATTCATTAAACTCAGTTTCACTGACGTGAAGGGTCACATTGGGTGTCAAGATGGGAAAAAAATTTATTGACATATTTCAAGCACTTTGCTTATAAATGCAAGACTTGTGTGCATTCATTGTTACATTGAAAATCAACCCATTACAAACGTACATAGGGTCGAGGCAAATAAAATATTCTGAAGCATATTAAATGTTTTTGGGTATTGGATATTGAAACCCAAATAATATATTCCAGCTGCCATACTATGTTAGAATCCTGGCTAGTTGAAGATCACCAACTTTTCTTCTTTAATATCTTGATATTAAAGTACAAATGTCTAACCTACAAAAAATGTTCAAGGAACAAGTAAGCCAATCTGATACTGGATTTTCTAACACAGATTCTCAAGATCTTATATATTCATCTGAAAGGATTTGAATTCATTAGTTGTAAGGCTAAATCTTAGCATGAGGCAAACTGGAATTTTCATTTCTAAATTGAGGAAATCAGATATTGCTAGTGATGATATCTACTAAACTTCATTTTGTCAAAAGTTAATTGATTGTTTTTCATGAAAATTTCTGTTGTTTAGTGAAAAAAAGCAAAATCCCACCAACTACTCAAGAGACTTTCTATATGAATTGTTTTCTCTAAAGAACATTGACATCTACAGATTTGAGAGTATAATTGGCCTCATATAGCTTCTGTATGTTCAGATCAAAGAAAGCAATCTATTTATTAGTTATTTGATCACTAAAGAAATGTTTCCTAAAAACTAAGAGTCTTTATAATATCTCAATTACAGCAATTAGAATATGATCCAATTTAGACTATATTTTGGCCTCATGGATTTTGGATTAACAGAAAGCATCTGCTGACATTAAAATCAAAATATAATTAGATTTCCATATGCATTTATAAAATTCATTTGAGTATTTGTGGAATCTCAATTATAATACAATTTCTGATTTGTATATGCAAACATCTATTTAGGCCATAAAATTATTTTCATCCCAATAAACAATAAAACGTTTTATACCCTTCTTATAATGGTATAACACGTTGTAAGACGTCTTAACAAACGTTGCTGAATGCCATCTAGTGTCCACCAAATAATGTTCTGAAACGTCTTCTAAACGTCTTCTAGACGTCTTCTAAACGTCTTCTAAACGTCTTCTTGACGTCTTCTAAAAGTCTTCTAAACGTCTTCTAGACGTCTTCTACACGTCTTCTAAACGTTTTCTAGATTTCTTATAGACGTTTTCTAAGTATTTTTAAGCTATATCTAGGCTCTTCATAAGAGGTTTGTAAACAATTTCCAAATGTTTATTACAATTTGGCCCGGTTTTTTAATGGTCCACATCAGTGACTCTCTTTGTCAAGCAAATTCAATAGTGCACGAATGCGTTTACATTTGTATTTAACTTTTTAGCGTTCTGTAAATATTTTGTTTTTTTTGTTTTTATTTGTTTTTAGTTTATTTTAATTAATAGTTGTAGCATATTTAGACTTTGTGTAATTCATGTTTGTATATATATATATATATGTCATTTGTAAATATTGTGTATATATGTATATATTCATGTATGTGCATACAGAGTTAAATAAAGCTATTAAGTAAAAAAAAAAATAATCATGATGAAAAAGCGTATGAGGAATTAATAGATTCGTAATATAAACTCCCCATAGAATTGAAAGCAAATGTTAATTGAATTATCGACCCTTCTGACCAAAATTGTTAAGGGACCGAAGTTGTTGCTCTAAAATTGACAGAGAAGTGACAATTTAACTTAGGGGTAAAAGCCGTGTCATATATCTAGCCCAATTTTTAAAAAATTCTTTTTGTATAAGAAATATGTATCCTATTGCCATAAAAATTAGTGTGCATGTGTATAATGTTCTAATAATCCTAATTATAAAGTTTCAACTTCATATAGTTAATATTCACTGAGAATTTTAAAGTTTAATTTTTAATTTATACTTGAAAAATCTAAATTTAAAAAATTTTTAAATTTCTTTAAAAAAACTCCTAAAAAATTGAATGAAATTTAACAAAACAAACATTACTAGATGCAATTTTTTATTTAAAAGTGATATAACTAACTTATTTGCTAGTCCAAGAAATATTGACGGAGTAATAAAGGATTAAATACCCAAATTTTACCAAAAATTCAAATTTTTCCAAAAAAATTTTTAAATTTTCAAAGAAATAGTCAAATTTTTTGTGAGGAACCTATCCAAATAGTTTTCCAGATACTAATTTTCATTTAAAAGTAAAAAAACAATTTTCAAGATAATTTAATTCAAACTTATTGAGAAAAATATAAGTTTTGCCATCTCTGAAAAAAAATTTGGTGAGATAAGATTGCTTGCATCTTTTCAAAGTTAGTTTCCCATTTCTAATTATTTTTCTAGATGTAATTTTCAATTTGCAATCGAATAAAATTGGTCCCAAGTCTATAGCACCAATATTGACTGATATATTAGCATTTTCCTAACGCCCCAGAAGGCTGTATCCTATATCAAATTTTGAAATAAACGCTAATATCTCAAACAATATTGGTGCTACCGAATTCGCAGTACTTTTATTCGATTGCAAATTAAAAACTACATCTAGAAAAGTACTTATAAGTGGTCTAAGACATGGCCTATTTTGTTTGCGTTTGGGATTTTTTATGAATTAACCCAACCTTTTTAAACTGAAATTTGAAAAAGTAATCGTGAATACCTCCTTTAATAATGGTGCTACGGACTTGGGAGTATGTTAAATCGATTGGAAATTAAATTTTACACCTAGAAACATTTACATTTCTATTTTAACTTTGTTTCCCTAAGAGAAAAATATTTAGTGTAAAACTGCCTTTGACTATATTTTTTCTCGCGTAATTTACCGTCTGGGACTCGCTAAAATGCGACTAGAATTTATTAATTCCCGACTAACTTTAAACATCAATATCTCAGTCAATATTGATCCGATTGACTTGAAACCACCAACAATCGATTTTAAATCAAATTTTACATCTAGATACATATGCATTATATTTTTAGCATTGTTTCCCTAAGAGATAAAATTTTCCCAATCGGAAAACTGGCGCTATACCTTCAACAGTGGTAAAAGTCAACAATTTAAGCGTAAAATTTTTAATTTTAGGAAATTCTGCTAATTTCCCGATCAGGAAAAAATCTGGTTATATGGGGCATGACCTTTTTGTTTTAATTTAGTAATGCTCTTGTTTAGGTTTTTCAGGCTGCTGATGGATTCTTCATAACAGGTTTTATTTTGTTTTATATTTTTAATGCTTTTATTTAGGTTTCAACAGTCTCATGGTTTAGTTGCTGCTGATCTGGTGGTTCATTGGATGCTGTTGGATTCTTACCTTTACCCTCTTAGGTTTATTTATTGTCTTTATGCGAATGGGTTTTAAGGATAAAAATGCTTATTTTGATGGTGGTAAGCATGCATACAGGGATAACACTGCTTACTTTGATGTTGGGTAAGCTTAAATGTTGGATTGCACAGGGATTACAATAATAATGGTAAACCAAGGGGATGGTGCTTTGCATACATAGTATGCAAGGCATTGTCCCCTTTTTTTATCAATAAATTTTCATTCACTAAAGCAAACTTTTCATGGTAAACCAAGGGGATGGTGCTTTGCATACATAGTATGCAAGGCATTGTCCCCTTTTTTTACCAATAAATTTTCAATCACTAAATAATATTTTATGCACTAAATTTGTTAGACATTCATTATTTTAGTGCTACTTTCTAAGATGCTTGCAATGTTTTAGATATGAGTGTATCAAATTCATTATTTGAATTAGCAAATATAGTTTATGGTCCTACTGATGAGCCAACGCCTGTGCATGAGGACAGACCTTGTTTGGTTAAATTTTTGCCTTTTAAAAGTTAATAACTCTTTGCTTAGATTTGATGCAGAGATTACCACTCCTTCTTCTCCTGATGTAATTTCTGAGACTCCCCCAATTTCTCTACCATTAACTCCTAAGCTGTACCATATTTTTATTTTTTTAACCACTTATTTTATATTTAGCCTACGGCATGAAAACTTTTCTACGCCTGAGAAGTCGGCAAGCAACTTCTTTCATAACTTGCCTAACAAAGAACTGTAAGCTTTGTGTTTTGTATTATTTTTAAATTTATATTTAGTATTCCATCTCCAATGCCATCTCCTGATGAAAAAGACTCCTGTAGCAGCCAAGATGATCATCAAGGAAAGCAAATGTATGCTTCAAATTTTCTTACTTCTCAATTTAGTTTGAGGACTGCAGGTGTATGTGCATTCTGCCAGAAGCATGTTGGCAATATTTCAAGGCATGTAAAGGTACATGGCCTGGACGCAGTCACAAGAAGAATTGTGACAAAATTATCTGTTAAAATATTAAAGCCACCCAGCAGGTTCTTCTTCTGCACTCAATGCCAGTTCATATCAGTGAACAAATCGAATCATCATGACGGAAGTCACAAGCCCTCTTTTGAAGTAGTTGGGCAAGGTATGCTTTAAAAGTATTCTCTCACATTAGCTTGAATATAGGCTATCTACCCACATTCATAAGACCAGCGACAGCCCCACTATTTTCTGGACAGTTTGAAGTTGTCATGACGAACTTCACTAATCAGGAAACATTCATTTTGGAGAAACAGTATAAAGACCATGCAAGGCTGAAGCATCGCATTAGTGATTTCAATAGCCACGTATTTTATATTTGTACTTACAACAAATGAAATTTTATTTAGATGAACTATCTCAAAATGTTGGCAAAGGATACTGTTAATTTTACCAACATGGATGCTTCTGGTCCCTTCCTGATGTACATCATCAAAAAGAAGGAGGAATCAAGATATGGGACCGATCACCTCCATAACCACTTAATTGTGGTTAAAAAATTCTTAACATATGCGGCAGGGCGCATTCAGGAAAGTTGGCCAACTCAGGCATTACATGTTATAAAGAATGCCTCTGAAAGAATTGGGCGACTTGACTGCACGGGCAAGAAGGTGGTTAAAGACTTGCAGCCTAGCTGCCTTCCTACCATAAAGGCCCTTTTCAATGTATTTTTCTTTCATTCATTCTATACTAATTTCTTTTAGAGCATTGTGGAATACTTCGCAGGGAACCCTTATCCAGATCCATTTTTCTGGAAGTGTTTAGTTCTCTATCTACTAATTCAGAATGGGTGCCGCCCAGCTACGATAGAGAATATAACAGTTGGGATGTGGAGGAGGTTTGAGTTTAGTAAATATGTGTGAGCTATATTATACTTTTAGACATCAACCAAAGACTGAAGGGGACTTCATTGCCATCCTGGTTGTACCTGAGGAGGTGTACAGAATGTACAACTTTAATGAGAAGACAGCAAACAGGATGCATGAAGTCTTAAAGGATATGCCAAAGTTTAAGACATCGAAGGCATTTGTTGGTTGTCTCAGTATCAAAAGGCAAATCTACCACCATGTAGATTACATGATATCATATAGAGTGGAGAATGATCAATTAATTACTCCACCCTATACAAGGATTTCTCTCAGTCATGGTAGATCAGCTGAGTACTTTAGAGAAGTGATGAGCCACTTCAAGATTGAAGGTAGTATTTATGTAATTTATCATTAAGATTTTTAGGTGAACACAATTCCATCATAGTTCGTAAGGAATTAGAGTCGCAAATAATTGATGAGGATGAGGACTCCAGACAGGCTGTGCACTATTCACTGGAGCATACCGCTGGCACAGCAAAGAAATATTATCAGCGCAGGGATATTGTTGCAGATAGTAACAAAGCTGCTTCTTTGTTTACAAAGATAATGCATCCCTCTGGTAATTGATTATTAGATATTTTTTACTTATGCTTTCTTAGATAACATATGCCCTGGTAATGAAGTGCCAAGTACAAGTTATGGTACAACCAGTGCAGTGCAATCGAGTTTCAATGATGATGTGCCAACCTGTCCAAGCTCTGATGATTCTTTCAGTGAGCAATACAATCTCAGAGAAGAGGTTCATAAGCGGTTCTTCAATAGGACCAGCAAAGAAGACAAATTGCTGCTGCAGCCTCATTTTAATATCTTCTACAAAGATTTTGAGCATTGTTTCAGAAGTAAGGCTGGCATTGGCAGAAAAGAAGTGAGAATGTTTTGTGCGAATCACCACATTGCCGAATTTATTGTTCAGGGATAATGAATTGAATGCTTATTAACCTGCAGTGACTCGGTTAAATTTGGCCAGAATCAACTCTGAAATGCAGGACACCTAGTTTTGTCAATGTTATATTGGCATCAGAAAGTAAAGCTTTATTGGCTGAAAAATATTTATTACTATATATATATATATATATGCCTTCCCACCCCTCCCTGCAACAAACCTTATTATTATGCATATTTATATTTGTTGCAAGGTGGACAGAGCACCTAATCAAAGCTCTGTAAATGCCCTTGGTTGGTGGCAAGGGTAAGAAATAAAGCTCTTAAATGTTGGATTGCACAGGGATAACACTGCTTACTTGGTTGGTGGTAAGCATGCATACAGGGATAACACTGCTTACTTTGATGTTGGGTAAGCTTAAATGTTGGATTGCACAGGGATAACAATGCTTATTTGGTTGGTGGTAAGCATGCATACAGGGATAACACTGCTTACTTTGATGGTGGTAAGCATGCATACAGGGATAACACTGCTTATTTGGTTGGTGGTAAGCATGCATACAGGGATAACACTGCTTACTTTGATGGTGGTAAGCATGCATACAGGGTTAACAATGCTTATTTGGTTGGTGGTAAGCATGCATACAGGGATAACACTGCTTACTTTGATGTTGGGTAAGCTTAAATGTTGGATTGCACAGGGATAACAATAATGATGGTAAAGAAAGGGGGTAGCGCTTTGCTCTCATAGTATGCAAGGTACTATCCCCTTTTTTTATCAATAAATTTTCATTTACTAAATAAGTAGACCTTAATAAATTTATTTTATACACTAAATTTGTTACATTTTTTTATTTTAGTACTACTTTCTAAGATGCTTGCAATGTTTTAGATGAGCGTATCTCAGTCTCTTTTTGAACTCGCTAATTTTATATGTGGACCCACAGATGAGCCAACGCCAGTCCATCCAGATAGGCCATCCTGTGATCATTGTGTTGTGGCCTTAAGAAGGTATATTTTTGCCTTGTAAAAGTGTTTAACACTGCTTAGATTTGATGCACACTCTGCTCCACAAGCAGATGCTGATGACTCTCTTTCCCTCACCTTTCCCCAGAAATAGTTCCAGCAACACCATTGATTGATGTGCCATCATCAGAAAGCTTGCTATTGACGCCTAAGCTGTACCTTATAATCATGTTTTTAACCACTTACTTAATATTTAGCCTACGTCATGACAATTTTGAGACCCCCAATAAGTCTTCAAAAGAGTTTTTTGCTACCATGGGTAAAAAAGAACTGTAGGTTATGTGCTTAGTATTATTTTTAAATTTATCTTTAGATTTGCATCTCCAATGCCATGTCAAGATGGTTTGAGCACCACCACCAGCTCACCTAGTCATCATAGTAGTGGCAGCAGTGACTGCAAGGAGGATTCACCTCCAAAAGCAATGTATATTTTAATATTTTTTGAAATAATACATTTTCAATTTAGTTCAAAGGATGCAGGTGTGTGTTCATATTGCCAAAAGAGTGTTGGCAATGTGTCTAAACACATGAAGACACACAACCTCGATGTCAGCACTAGAAAGATCACAACAATGTTATCCCTTAAGAAAGGGAAAGTTCCGAAGCGATTTTACTATTGCAAATGTTGCAGATTCCTCTCTGTCAACAAAAGCAACCACCATGATAGGAGTCATCTTCCCGAATTTGAGGAAGTTGGTCAAGGTATAGTTCATCATTCTCCTCTATCTAATATTAATTATAGGCAACCTTCCAATCTCCATTAAGCCAAAGACAGTGGCTAAGTTTGAAGAGAGCTTTGAATCTCTGATCAACAGATACTGCAGTCAAGAGGAGGGCTACATTAAGAAGCAGTATAGGACTGACATTGCACGAAGAAAGCATGCCATAGGCAACTTTAATTCACATGTATGAGATAATTACTTTTTGCTCAGTATTGTTTTATATTTAGATGAAATTTGTCTTGAAGGTTGCTGTTGACACTGATGAGTTTAGGGATATGGATGCAGCAGGGCCTTTCCTATCCTACATTTGTGCTATTAAAGATGATGCCAGATATGGTGCAAGCCACATGAAGAATCACTTAATAGAAGTGAAGAAATTTTTGACATTTTGTGCTGGTCGTGTTGATGAACATGGCCAACAAAGGGACTGCATGTCTTAGCTCAAGCAACTAGACGAATTAAGAGTCTTGAGCACATAGGAAGTAGGGTGGCAAAGGATTTGAAGCCCAGCTGTCTTCCAGTCCTAAGGGCTGTCTATAATGTATATTTGTTTTACTTACATTGTTTTAATTGCTTTTAGAGCATTGTGGCATATTTCGCAACAAATCCATTTGTGGATGTCTTCTTTATGAAGGCACTTGTACTGTACCTCATAATCCAAAATGGTTGTAGACCTGCAACCATTGAAAATCTCACTGTTGGGATGTGGAGGAGATTTGACTTTAGTAAAGATAAGTATGTTATATTAGTATTTTAGACGCCAGCCTTCTAAATCTGGGGATTTTATCACCATTCTTGTAGTGCCTGAAGACATCTACATGATGTATAACATGAAAGAAAACATTACTCAGAAGAGACTCCAGGAAGCTCTTCAAAAAATGCCGAAGTTCAAAACTTCAAAGACATTCATCAGAGTCCTGAGTGTATTGAGGCAGATATATTTTCATGTTGACATTATGGTACAAATGCGGTTTGAGCAAGACCAGCTGATTGCTTAGCCTGGCTGTAGAATGTCTGTCTCATGGCCGCACAGCAGAGTTTTTCAGAGATATAATGTCTCACTTTAAAATTGAAGGTATTATTTTGTAATTCATCATTACTAAGTATTTTTAGGCTCACTGAATTCCATCATTGTCCGCAAAGAGCTGGAATCAATGGCAGCTGGAGAGGACGCAAGCTTAAGAGAGTGTGAACTACTCTCTTGAGCATAGTGAAGGGACAGCAAAGAGGTTTTATCAACGACGAAACCTCGTTGAGTCTAGTACTATGGCAGCTTCACTATTCAGTCGGAAGCTGAATATTTGCATATTTTTTTTATTAAGCAATTTTAGTTAACCAAACTGAAGAGCCTGCGGAAGATATGCCTTCAACAAGTGCATATGCACCTGAGCCTGCAGTTAGCAATGGTATAGTTAATATTAAGTTAACTATAATAAGTTGATATTATAGATAGCTTCAGTGATTCGGAATATATTGAATCAGATGATGATTCCAGTTTAAAAGGAGATGTTCAAAAGAAGTTCTTTAACAGGACCAAACCTTTTGACAAAAGACTTCTGGAACCATACTTTGAACCCTTCTTTGAAGAATTCAAGCAATGCGTCAAGAGGCGAACCACTATTGGAAGAAGGGAAGTTAGAGAATTCTGTTCAAAACGGCGGATTCCAGAAGACATTGGTGAAAAACTTCGGCATAAGGCCAGGAAAGTGTTTAGACACTTGTAAACACTTTGTAAATAAATTGTATTATAACTCTCTTTAGCTACATACGTTTTTCATATGTAATTTTTAATTTCCAATCGAATAAAAGTAGTTTGAATGTGATGCAGCAAGTATTTGCAGAGTTATTAAGGATTGAACATTTTAACACCAAGTGCTCACAGACAGGTTTTTTGCAAATTATTCAGAGCAATTTTTCTCCAACAAGACTGGAGTATATATAATTTTAAACAACATTTATGGATGTAATTTTTAATTGCCAATCGATTAAAAGCAGTCCCAGGTTGATACAGACAGTATTCGCAAAGTTATTACAGTTTCAATTTTCGAACTCTCCCAAGTGTACCGTATGTCTAAATGAACTATAATATCACTAAAACAAAATATTAGAAGAGTCCTAAGTATTCTTAAACAACTTTTCTAGATGTAATATTTTATTGCCAATAAAAGTAGTCCCTAGGTTATAGGGACAGTATTCGCAAAGTTATTACTGATTTATTTTTCAAACACTCCCAAGTGTACCTTATGTCTAAATGAAATACGAACATCAATATCTCAGTAAATATTGACCCGATCGACTTGAAACCACCACCAATCGATAGGAAATCAAATTTTACATCTAGATACATTGACATGATATTTTTAACACTGTTTCCCTAAGAGATAAAATTGTAATGTAGGCTATGCCTTCTTCCTTGATAGGAAAACTGAAGCAATACTATCGATCACACTTAGAGTCGCGTAATTTACTGTCTGGGATTCGCTAAAATGCGACTAGAATTTATTAATTCCCGACTAACTTTAAACATTAATATCTCAGTCAATATTGATCAATATTGGTCAATATTGCATACATAGTATGCAAGGCATTGTCCCCTATTTTTACCAATAAATTTTCATTCACTAAAGCAAACTTTTCATGGTAAACCAAGGGGATGGTGCTTTGCATACATAGTATGCAAGGCATTGTCCCCTTTTTTTATCAATAAATTTTCATTCACTAAAGCAAACTTTTCATGGTAAACCAAGGGGATGGTGCTTTGCATACATAGTATGCAAGGCATTGTCCCCTTTTTTATCAATAAATTTTCATTCACTAAATAAGTAAACCTTAATTTATTTTATACACTAAATTTGTTACATTTTTTTATTTTAGTGCTACTTTCTAAGATGCTTGCATTGTTTTAGATGAGTGTATCTCAATCTCTGTTTGATCTTGCTAATTCTATATATGGACCAACAGATGAGCCCACAGTTGTCCACCCGGATAGGCCATCATGCGATGATTGTGTTGTGTTCTTAAAAAGGTATATTTTTGCCTTGTAAAAATGTTTAACACTGCTTAGATTTGATGCACACTCAGCTCCACAAGCTGATGATGATGACGACTCCCTCTCCTTCAACTTTTCCCCAGACGTCATTTCAATGACACCTTTGTCTGATGTGGCATCATCAGAAAGCTTGCCATCAACGCTGTACCTTATAATCATGTTTTTAACCACTTACCCAATATTTAGCCTACGTCATGACAATTTCGAGACACCTCATAAGTCTTCGAAAGAGTTTTTTGCTAGCATGGGGCAAAAAGAACTGTAGGTTATGTGCTTAGTATTATTTTTAAATTTATCTTTAGATTTGCATCTCCTATTACAGCTACAGCTATGCCATCAGATGGGTCACCGCTGACATCTGCAATATCAACTCCAACCAGCTGTGATGATGCTGATGAAGAAGAGATGTCTGTTAAGCTAAAGTAGGTTTTCAAAATTTATGTGTTTTATAGACCTTCAATATAGGAAAAAGGACAGAAATAGAGGCATTTGTGCCTATTGCTGCAAATTGGTTGGCCATGTGTCAAGACACATGAAGAGGCATGGTTTACCTGATTCTCACAAAAAGTTGGCCACAATGCTTTCTATTAAAGAAGGCATGGCTAGGAAGAGGTTTTACTTCTGCAGATCATGCCTTTTCCTTTCAGTTAACAAGTCCAACCACCGTGACACTAGTCACAAGCCGGATTTTGAGGTGATTGGCCAAGGTATGTGTTTTTATTTTCTTTATTATATTTTTTTGCATTTAGGTGAATTGCCTTCTTGTATAGATACCAAGGAAGAGGCCGTATTTACGTTTAGCTTTGAAACTCTCCTGGAAAATTTCATGATGCAGGAAGAGGGTTTGATCAAAAAGCAGTATTTTGATCTCACAAGAAGGAATCACAGAATCAGTGATTTCAAATGCCGTGTAGGTGGTATTTCTATTTTACAATGCCTAATAATTTTTTAGATGAAATATGTGGAGAGCTTGGCGAACTCAACGAAGGAGTTTAAAGAGATGGACGCATGTGGCCCATTTTTAAACCATATTCTAGAGAAAAAAGAAGCTGCCAACTATGGGTTCTCCCACCTGAATAATTGCCTCATAGAAGTGCGGAAATTTCTAGTATACGCTGCAGGAAGGGAGTGGGATGTGTGCCAACAAGAGCCCTGCATTGCCTCCAGCAAGTCACATAACAGCTTGGCAGATTAGAGGGTGCTGGAGAGAAAGTAATGAAAGACCTTCAGCCAAGCTGTTTGCCTCAAATGAAGGCTCTATTCAATGTATTTTTCTTATATTTTTATTGCATTATCTGTTTTTAGAGCATTTTGGAATACTTTGCGTCGAAGCCTTGGGCTGATCCGTTTTTTTGGAAAGCACTAACGTGCTACATAATACTTCAAAATGGGTGTCGGCCGGCAACGGTTGAAAACATCACTGTGGGGATGTGGAGAAGGTTTGTCAATAAAAATATCTCTAGTATATTAGTATTTTAGACGCCAGGCCACTACTACAAACGAGGAGATGGTCACAATTCTGGTCGTACCAGAAGAGATTTACCTGATGTTCAATCAGCAGGAGAATGTAAATCCTTCGAGGATGAAGCAGGCTCTCAAAAGCCTTCCTCGCTTCAAAACCTCCAAGTCATTTGTAGGAGTAATAACTGTTAAGAGGCAAATTTATGTACAGGTGTACAACATGGTCTGCCTACGAACTGATGAAGACCAGTTAATTGCTCCTCCTGGTCGCCTGATATCACTGGCACACGGAAAGACAGCAGATTTCTTCCGTGATGTGATGGCCAAATTTAGAATTGAAGGTTTCTTTTTAATTTAAATATATTGCTAAATAGTTTTAGGTGAGCTCAACTCAATAATCATTAGAAAAGAGCTTGAGACCATGGCACATGGTCAGGATGATGCCACAAGAGAGTGTGTGTGTTACTCTCTTGAGCATTCTGAGGGGACTGCCAGGAAGTATTACTGCAAGAAGGACCTAATTGCGAGTAGTACCAAAGCAGCAACCTTGTTTGCAAGGAATTTGACTGCTTCAAGTAATATTTTAATTGATGTTAGTAGTATTTATTTTCATTTAGATATTCCTGATCCTGACATGCCTTCAACAAGTGCAATGCAATGCCAATGCCAGTCGCTCAGCCTCCTAAATATCATGGTAATCAATTTCTGTCTTGATATTTATTATATCATAATTTAGATAGCTCCAGTGATTCTGAAGGTTACCAGCCTTTACCCAAAGGTAACCTTAAAGAGGCAGTCTGCAATCACTTTTTCAATAGAACAAGCAGAGAAGAAAAGGCAGCACTACTACAGTACTTCAATCTCTTCTACCAAAATTTTGAAGTTAATTTTCAAAATAAAATGGCAATTGGGAGAAGAGAATGCAGACAGTTTTGCGAGAAGCATCACATTCCCTTGTCATTTGGGGA
This sequence comes from Hofstenia miamia, assembly GCA_900660155.1. NCBI lineage: Eukaryota > Metazoa > Xenacoelomorpha > Acoela > Hofsteniidae > Hofstenia > Hofstenia miamia. Next base: position 1,206,683 of record CABFPE010000010.1, on the reverse strand, counting down.
AAAACTGCGCCACAAGGCAAGAAAGGTTTTTAAGACCTTGTAATAAAGTGTAAATAAATTCTATAACCACTCTTGCTTGCTAAGTACTGAATATAGAGGGAATGCATGTTTGTCAGCCAAAGGAATGCTTGTTATATACTGATTGCAGTGGGAATGCATGTTTGTCAGCCAAAGGATTGCTTGCAAAGTGTTTAATGCAGTGTGAATGCATGTTTGTCAGCCAAAGGAGTGATAGTTAAGTACTGAATGCAGTGTGAATGCATGTTTGTCCCTCAATTGAATGCATTGCGATAGGAATGAATGGTTGTATTGTGTGTGAATGTATTGTACCTGTATAGAGATTCATAGTTTAGTTAGCACATTCATTCTCTTTTGAATGAAAGGTATGGGTTAAAATGCCATTGAATCTTAAAGCAATATTGCTAACTGTGATGGACAATCACTTAACTAGTTGCTACTGTAGGCTACTGAGTAGCCAAGGTAGAATTCTAGTACAATATTTTTTAATTTTGCATTAGGAAACTAACTTTTGTTAGAAAAGGTGCTAGAAAGGGCTGGGGACCGAAAGGGCTATGCCTGAATCGTCCTAGAGAGTAACCTCCTCGTGGTGGTTCTTGGAGAAGCGGAGACACTGAGCCAATACTTGATGGGCGCGTCGCTTTGCGGAGTCCCGAACCTAGAGTGGACGTTAAACAATAGGGTATAAGAAGGTGCAACCATGTGTGCTTTGCACATATGGGGGCGGTGATGATGATGTGAGACTGTCTGTTCTGTGGAGCAGACGGTGACGTCTATGCCCAGNAAAAAAGGGATAATTTGTTGATTTACAAAAAAGGGAGTAAATAAATAAATCACAGTTTATTATTGCTCTTTGTTTTTTATTTTTCTCCTTTTTTCTACCAATTATGCCACATCCCCCCACCAGCATAGCTAATTAAGGATGACTGCTTGTTTCTCATGTACCATTCGTCTGCACTCTTGATTAAATCTGCTGCTGCTGGCATCTCCCAGTGTGTATGTTTTTATTCTTTTTGCTTAGTGAGTTTTATTAGAACTTCCTTTTCCATGGTTATTATCTTTTTGTGGTGAATAAATTGCAGATCCTTTAAAGAATTGGGTATGGTGCATATGCTGCGCAGTTCGTTGAGTTTTTTGTTAAATTCGTCATAGTGTTTTTTGTATAGTCGCAGTCCTTTTATTGCTATCATTAGCATCATTATAGCATCTATTCTACTAGTGTGTGCTAAATCCGGGTGGATCATTGTGTTCAGGTAGAAGAACTACTACATAGAACATGGGAACCCAAGGGCTTATGCCTGAATCGTCCTGGAGAGTAACCTCCTCGCGGTGATTCCTGGATAGGCGGAGACGCTGAGCCAATACTTGATGGGCGCGTCGCTTTGCGGAGTCCCGAACCTAGAGTGGACGTTAAACAATAGGGTATAAGAAGGTGCAACCATGTGTGCTTTGCACATATGGGGGCGGTGATGATGATGTGAGACTGTCTGTTCTGTGGAGCAGACGGCGACGTCTATGCCCAGAGCCGTAGAGTGCGTCTACGAGGGCAGTTATACAGAGGATTTTTTCCTCTGTCTCTGGCCTCTAGATAGGCCTAGGCCAGCATTTGCTGAGCCTTACCTATGAGGGAGCTTTGCTTTGTCATGGGTTTTAGTTATGATCCGACATTCTAAGTTATGGAGATTTTAGGACGTCACTTGGTGCTTTGCACTTCAAGTGTTAAATATCTCCTAAATAATCAGGATCTCTATAACAGGCAGACGGTAGGTGCTCACGAGTTACCTCAGTTAGTAGCCTTGGTTGGCGAAAGCTGTAGAGAGGCGCAACCCTCTCATGAAGCTCGGCCTTCGGCTTCACTCTCTGCTGATCAGACTCAACACAGATCAGCACTCTGCGTGCCAGGGGTCGCCAGAGGACAAGCATGATTAAGCCGGCAGCACACTTCTAGGGGAAGTGTCAGAGCTGATCTGTTGCCACCTACTCTTCAGTCCGTTGAGTGTTAGAGTAACCCCAACCACTGCTTTTCATGGAATTAAATGTGCAAGCACACATGGTCTAAGACATGGCCTACTACGATTTTATTTTTAATTTTCTATTAGTGTACCACTAACTTCTTTAGGTAAATTTTAAAAATTCAATTGTAAATACCTCTGTCAATATTGATGCTACGGACTTCGCAGTACTTTTATTGGATTGCAAATTAAAAACTACATCTAGAAAAGTAATTATAAGTAGTCTAAAGCATAGCCTACCATATTTTTTTTGGTGATTATATTTTTCAATTAGATATGCACTACGCCCTGGTGCATTAGAAAACTCATGAAACGAAATCATTAATTTCTCAGCGAATAATTGCTGTATCACTTTTAAACCACTCTTATTCAAAAGACAATTAAAAACTACATATGAAAAACTAGTTTAAAATTGTTTAAAAATGATCCTTTATGCGCAATGTAGCACTCTGGCGAAAACCAAATAGTGCCTTAGCCTCTGGTTGGTCAAGAGTTCTTTGCTGCCTCCTCGTGGCGAGATCCGGATAGTCAACCTAGACCTTCGACTTTGTTGTCACGTTCCCTGTACGGGTTCAAGTCTATGGTTGATGAACAAAATGCTTAGAACTCCCCCTTTTGCGGAGTGGCGAGCCCTTAAGGGGAACAGGTAGCTAAAAGGAATGAGGAAAACATTGAAGAAGACCAAAGACACGCTACCCCAAGGGCGTGGGGGATACAGGACTGATCGAGGCGATCAGGGACGTCCTACCCGTTTTGGTCTATTCAATGTTCGAACTCTAAACGACGATTGAACCCTTGAATCATTGGTTAACAACCATGATCTCAAGAGGCCTGGATTTGGTATTGTTGTGCGAGACACACCTTAAAGGTGAAGTGGCTAGGGCAGTGCACAGGGGATACTACTTGTATAGTATTGGACATGGCACTCTGGCAAGGGATTGAGTTGGTTTCTTAATTAGCCCTCAGTTAGTTAAGCTTAAACCTGTATTCCATCCCGACACTCCTAGAACAGCAAGGCTAACCTTTCAACGTAGTTTGTTTTCAGGCATAAGGGACTTCATTGTTGCTTATGCACCAACTGAATCTCACTCTACAGAGAAAGAAGTGGCTGAGTTCTACAGCAATCTTTCTAAGATCATATCTGTGTGTCGACCTAAACAGAAGTTCCTTGTAGCCGGGGATTTTAACTGCAGGGTTGGTGGCACCTTGAGCTCTATACCTGGAGTGACAGGAGGCTTCACTACCTCTCAGGATAGTCCACCGAATGGTGTAACACTGATAGACTTCCTGGTCGACCAGAAGCTAGCTCTTGCTAATACATTCTTTCGGCACAAGAATGTGCACAGTACCTCGTGGACACACCCTAACACGGGTGAGAGGTCACTGCTGGACTTTTTCCTAGTCCCAACGAATTGTATGAAAAGTGTTCGAGATGTAAGAGCTTGGCGAGGTACTGATCTAGACTCAGACCATGAACTAATCATCATGGATCTCCTATCCCCAAAAACCTCCAAGGATAGAGGACGTCCTAGGCGTCTAAAAGATTGCTGCCATGAGAAAAGTCACCCCAATGGCACAGAACCTGATTGGTCTCTACTGCATTTCACGGAAGTAAGGAATGCTTATGCATTAAATCTCGAGAAGTTACTTAAGCAAGCAGAACCGGGATACGAGAATACTGTGGCGAGTATGCAAAGTGCACTTAAAGCCCTTCCTCAAAAAATCAAACGTCCTAAAGTAGACTTGGTCTACGATTGTGAGGAAGTTAAGGCAGCAGTTGAACGCAAGCGGAAAGCCAAACTAGTATTCTTGAGCAAGCAAAGCGCGAGTAGCTTAAAGGATTATCGTCAAGCTAAGCGGGCAGTGACAAACTGCATTAGGCGGCGTAAGCTGGCCATCCTTACGGAGGCACTGGACACCCTTGATGAAGCAGGTGACGACTGCGACTGGGGCGGCATCAAGAGGTGCATGCAGGAGATAGCTGGAGTTAAGCATGTTGGGCTGTCTGACAGCAAAACAAGACCTAAACCACACGAGTTTGTTAAGCACTTCTCTGAAGTATTCAAACAATCTGCAAAGGATATAGATACACAGGCGTTCATCAATAAGCTGAATCTATCTGAACCTGAAGTCTTGAGCGCAACCTCACCACCAAGCTTCGATGAGGTTAAATCTGCGATAGATTCGTTAAAAATGCACAAAGCTCCAGGTTGCAATGGGCTCCGTGGTGAAGCTTTCAGATATGGAGGGAGTGTGCTTATTGACTGTCTTGTAGCAGATTTTGCGCAAGTATTTAGTATGGAGAGATGTCCAAGATTATGGTGTGATGCAGAAGTCATCTTCTTGCATAAAAAGGGTAGCCGACTCGACCCTAACAATTACCGCACCATCTTCCTACTGGATGTTGGAGGAAAAATCTTCGCAAAAATCTTGCTTAACAGGTTGGAGAAAATACTTCTAGAGAAACATGTGCTACCACCTACTCAATTTGGCTTTAGGGCTGGCAAGTCAACTATACAGGCCATACATGTGCTGCGGCAAGCACAGGAGGCTTCTAGATTACGGAATTTCCGTACCAAGGCCAGTAATTTGGCAGTGTCTATTAGCAATTGGCGTACCAAAACGGATAATTGCGATCATTAAGTCTTTGCATGACACACCAATAGCACACATTCGTGGCGAACGTCCACAAGTAAGTTTTAAACTTGAACATGAAGTCTGACAAGGATGTGTCCTCGGCCCGTGCTTATTTAACCTCCTTTTCCACCTTCTGATCTGTGAGGGACTCCATGGAACCCCCAAAGGAATTGTTTTTAACTCTTTCTTTGGACAAGGGGAAGTGGAACTTAAGCACATAGAGTATGCTGACGATCTCTGTCTTTTCGGCCGGTCTGAGGAACAAATACAGAGCTATCTAGATGGCCTAGTTACCGTTCTAGTGCCACTAGGTATTAATATCTCTGTACCAAAGACCAAGTGCATGTGGTTATCAAAAGCATCGGAAAGAACGTCTGATAGAGTTCATGTCTCTGGAAAGAACATTGAATTCGTATCAGAGTTTAAGTACTTAGGCTCGAT
>CABFPE010000010.1:1165433-1178533 GCA_900660155.1 Hofstenia miamia | reverse complement strand
CTGCATATTCCAAAGATTTGGGTCACGGCATGGCACGAGCACGGCATGGTTGCAGCTCCGTGTACGACTACATTGCTTTAAATGAAATAGTAAAAATATATGTTTATAATACGTTGAATGATTAAAGCAAGTCGCTAACTAGCAGGAACTTTAAAAATTGGTGAGTTACAGAGATGGGCAGAGGTCATGCTGCTCCCGTACCGCAATATTATAACTTGTAGAATGAAAAAGCTAAATTAATTTAATAAAAAACTTTTTTCTAATATTGGTTAAATGAGAAAATTCTAATAATTCGAAAGCATTTGCTGAATTTCAATAGATGTAAAAATCCATAAAATGATTGTTAAAAATATGAAGAAACACAGTCAAACGTTATATTCAGTGTTAATCCACAAATTTTTTAAGGTTGTCAAAGTTCTTCATCAAATATTGAAATGCACAAACAGACTTTGTGTGTCCCTTTACTCAAATGTTCTCAAATTTAGGAAGGAAATTGAAAGTATTGTTGGTTTCGAATATTTGAACATGGCCGTCTTGAATTGGAAGGCCCAACAACCAATAAACGGCAGTGCCAAGAGAAGGGATAATAAACAACTAATTTACGCGGTAAACGTTTCGTGCATACAAGAGTTATATAATAATTAACTGTTACGCATCACGCTGTTATGCCAAATACATGCGCTGTAGTGCATTGTAAGTCCAATTACTATGCAAAAGATGGGTACGTACAAATTTATTCGTTTCCTAAAAACAATTCCATTAAAAGTCAATGGTTGAATAGTATTAGGCGATTAGACTTCCAACCCACATCTTCTAGTGGCGTTTGTTCTTTTCATTTTACGCCTTCAGATTTTATAACCAAAAGTATTTCAATTAGAAAGTCGCGCATTGGTAAGTCACTCAAAAGAAAAAGGTTGAAAGCGGAAGCTGTTCCTACCGTTTTTCCAGATTATCCCAGTTATTTTCAAAGTGCAAATACTTCTGTACGTGAAAGTCCGTCTGCAAAATCAGAACGTATTGATAATCAGGTTCTTGAAAAATTTAATTTATCTGATAGTTTAATTGTAGAAACAATAGTTAACATGCATTATGATGGATACAGCTTAAGAATTGTGATTCAGAAGAATTCTGTTTTTATTAAATTTCAGTTACTAAAGTGCCTTTAATAGAAAGATCACTGATTCTTAAAACTAATGATACTGTTTTCTCTTGCCAATTATTTAGTAGCACTAATTAAATCATCAGAATATTCCCACATCGTTTCCAAAGGGATTGTAAATCGAAAAAGTCAGTTAGACAACTTAATATCTTTTTGAACAATTATCAGGATGTTTTGTTCTATAGTGAACTTGTTAAAAAAGAAGATTTTTCTGATATTCCAAAGTTCAATATTTATAAACTCTTATGTGATCAACTTCATTTACTCCCAGTTTCTAGTCATGCAAGGAGATATTCCATTTCAACTATAATATTTTGTTTAGAAATATTTTCAAAATCTCAAAATTTATATTCAACACTAAGAGACATAGTTCATTCAACCACAGCAAGTTTTGGTTTGCAAGATATGTCTTATTTCAATTCTATTATTTCTTAATGTTATCATAACACTGATTATAATAGAGATGTTATTGTTTGTGCTGATGAAGTAATGGTTTCGCCTGGCTTTACATACACAGCGGGAAATATTTATGGTCAAGAATGTAATTCAAATTTTGATGTTAATCCTGCTTCCTCAGCATTAGCATTTTTATGTTCATTCGAAAATGCATTTCGCCGAGTACTTTTGAAAAGCAACAAGTTCGACCTGCTTCCTTACTCTTTTCTGAAAGTACTTTAGCTGCAATTGAATATTTTAATTTTGAAAACGGAAAAGATGGAGGAACATATCAGTTTATTGACATTATTTCTAAATGGTGGAGCATATCCAACGTTAAAAATCCTATTAATGGACTTCATGAGCGTGATTATTGGAAGTTACCCATAAGAAGCACAAATTCAAGGCAGTAAATTTCAAAATGATATGGAAATGCGATTCAGTCAAAAGAGACAAATGTGTGGTTCACAGTACAACATCAAAGTTAGTGACATTCTAAACGCTGAAAAAGTGTTTCAACGTGATATGCTAAGCGATGTTGTCAGTTTGGAACCAAAGAAACACTAATTACTCATTCTTCAATTGAGTATGAAGCTCTTTATGATTTCAATGAAAACTATGACGACAATTTATCACATGATGACAAAAACGTTATATTTTACATATCGGTTGTTAATAAAAAGATGTTCTCTGTGTTCGTCTGCAGCTCCAATGCAAGATTCTAATGTCTCAACTTTGTTAAGCATTTTAAATCGAAATGGGCTTCAGATGCCATCTTTTGAAACATATTCAGCTGTGCTGTGGGCCTTTGCATGTTTCAAAAATTTATCAGAAAAGGTTATTCTGGATGATCGTGAACAACGAAAGCGACTTTATTCTCTTTTTAGTAATAATATTCCAGAAGAATATTTATTGTTGTTGTAAAAAAGTTCTTTGTATTTCAATTAACATTATGTTAATGAATCAAGTCATTGTTTATAATGATGGTATTCATTCCGCAACATCTAAGCAAAGACTATCAAAGTTTTCATTGTAAATTTAGTTTGTGTTGTGATTTATAATTTCATGTTATATTCAATATATATATTTTACTAAATAGCTTTTCAATGGTATAACTTAGAAAAACTATGCAAATTATACAAATTATCAATGTAAGTGAGTGTCTACATCTTTATGTTTCGTTATCTTAAATGTTGACAATTTAAACAAGAATTTTTAAAAAATTGTGTATCCCTTCTCTTGGCACATTGTATATTTGCTGGTTTGGCCTTCTATTTAAAGACGGCCATGAGATATATATATATATATCAACACAAACAACAATAAACTTTCAATCTTTGAAGCACCATTGAATCCATGAAGGTGCTCCAACAAGGAAAGAATTAAAAAGTAACAAAACAGTCGTCAATTGTATAAAAGATAGATGAAATATTAAGTTAAAAAGGGGAACCTTAGAAATAGTAACTTATCATTTTCTTTCAAAATATTAAAAATATCAACAAATAATTACAAAAAATTGCAAAATAAGCAAAATAATGTCAAGTACATTTTAAGATAGCACCACAAAGAATTAAAAAATATTCCTTGAATCAACGGCTGCTCACATCTCGCAGATTAATAAGGCTCAATGTTGTCCTGAATGGTCTACAAAATAAACTACAAATCGACAGGAGTTAACAAAGGATCCGTCTGTCTCGAAATCACTTTCGCCGGGAAGGAATCGCTGTCGTCATCACCATCCATTTCAATACACGAGCGTCGTAGCTTTACAATCGTCTCTAAACAATTTTTATAATTCTACAGTCAACTACATTGATATAGTATGCACATGCGAGACGAAATGCACGAAAACGCAAATTGTAATGGGTCGGTTGTTAGTCAATATTTGCAGCAGCAAGAATATTTTTATAAGATTGAAATAGTCGCTGAATTGATACAGCAATGATTCCTGCGAAACGTGAATTTTAGTGATTTTATTTTGAGAAAATGTAATAAATTATATAATCTAAAGTATTGTTAAAACACAGAACATCAAAAATTACTTATTGGATATCCTATGTAAGAATACTTGAGAAAGTATGTATAATGGACACAATTTTGGAGCCATAGACTAATATCCCCCGTTCGAGAATAATATATTTCAAAAATTTTTAAAAAATTATGAACTGAAGGGGTAAAGCACAACAGGCATTTTAAGGACAAATTTTTGCTATATTTGGAATTTTGGAGGGATCTGCAACGTAATTAAACAGTAAACTTGATCAAAATTGGGAAATGCCCCACCAGAATTTCGCTTCTCCTTCATATAATAGTAATTGGCTTGGATCTAATCTATATGATGTATTGGTATTCTACTTTTCTAATATAAAATGTGGTTTTCTTCTTTGAATGATTAGTGCAACCCAGCTTAAGAAAGCCATAGTGAGTAACAAGAAATTTGATAAACAGGACTTTATTATATATATATATATATATATATATATATATAGATTTGTACTGATACTCCAAATTGACTGGCATACAGATTCATTCAGAAACAAACTTAAAATTAAGAAATTATTGTTTGCATAATTTCTCAACACTCTTTGTTTGATGAAAGTATTAAAAATAGGAAATACTTTCATTTAATTATTTGTTTGAAATGTCCAATGAAGAGTGCAATCAATATGAACCGTGGAGTAATAGGTATATTTGTGATTTATGTCAGTTTCCTATGAACAATTGTGTTCTATTTACAAATACACTAATATCCATTAGAGAATGACATCGGGGAACCGAGTAAACCCGACTCGGTTTCGGGTACAAAGATTAGATTGAATATTAAAAAAATATTGATGTTAATCACTGCTTGATTTGAGAAAGATCCAAGACATTAAGCAACATCAATGAATTGCTTCCCCTATCAGAAAAGGATTGATGTTAGTGATTCTTTGATTGGATGGAAATCCATAACGTCAAATCAAATCAACATTTCGGGTAGGGCTCGGGTATTAAATCTTAGGATTGAATCGGGTTCGGACAGTATGTATTCCGATCGGGTCGGTTCCATGTTTACCTCACATTGTCACTCTCTAATATCCATGCTACTAAAAGCTCTCAATGTTGAATTTTGTAGCAATAAATGTGCCAGAAAACAGAAATCCAATATATATATATATATATATATATATATATATATATATATAGGCGTTCAAAATAAAATTAGGCAAGGTTCAATTTCACAAAAAATCAAAAGGAAAATAACTGGAAGAAAAAATATAACTAAAGGTAATTTGAGCTATAGCTATCTATAATAGTAAACTGAAAATAGAGTTCAACTGGATCATCATAATTGAGTTTGGTGAAGGGATTCATTAAAGTTCTTACATGCATATAAACTATTCAAAGTAACCTAGCTTTACGGTATCAATATTCAAATAAAATTAAAAGGTAGCTTAAAACATTAATAAGTTGTGCAAAATTATAGCTATACGACAAGGTGTAAATCTTAGCAATTTCGTAAAAAAAATTCATTATCAAAAAAATATTAAAAAGTTAAAACTAATTCGAAGAGGTATTTACTAAAATAGAAAATAGGCCCAAATATTCGTAGAGTAACAACATATTTATATAAATGCCAAAAATAAGTGCTTCAGTAAAAAAAAATTCGGTATATTTTAAATGTCATAAAAATATCATTAAACATTTTCATTTGACATAAGTTGAATTGGTATGGCCAAATGGTGTAAAAATACGTGAAATATATTTTTAAGTTCTATTACAATTGTATCTACCCAATTTAAGTAATCCTTGAGCAAAAAATTGTCTTGGGGCATTTATGTCATCTTATTAAACAATGGGCACAAATGACTTGAAAATACGCGCAAACGAAGCGATAAGTTGTTTACCTAAGTCTTCTAGTTGCGAATCAAATAAAACTGCTGAGAACTTGATGCGAATTATAATTAAAAAATTCAATTTTAAATTACCACACGCTTGAATTACAACAAAAGTTGTATTGCTACGTTTATGCGCAATATTTGAAGCATTCAAAGAAGTCTACTGCATATGTATTTTAGACTGTAATGAGCAATCGATAAAATACATTCCGCAACAATTTCGGACTCTCGCGATCTAAATTTTACAGTAACATCATTTGGCTAACCTGATTCCGGCGTCTCATGACCCTTTTATCAAATTTAATAGCAATTAAATACTGAAGTTCTTTCCCATTTCATTATTGATCTCATCTGCTTCATAACAGATATTCTACTGAAAAGCTCATATCAAATACTACATTGCTGTTGTGGAAAAGCCATATTTTAGGTAATAAAGTTGAACAAAACTTCCGCAATGCCAGTTTGTAAACTTTAGATTATTGCATTGGAAATATCTAACTGTGAAAATGGAAAACTAAATGGGTACCTGCTGGTGTTGATTGGGTTACAAATGAATGACTTCGTGTATGATGGGTAGTGATGTTGTTTAAGATATTACTTTTAATCCGATTACCTTCTATAGTGGAGAGATAATGTTTTGATACATTATTTTCTAAAGAGAGTTGTTAATAGATGCGTTATTTTTAATTGAAACAACTGTTTCAATGATTCGAAAATGCGTATATATTAGCGATGTGAGAGTAGAGCTTTTTGGATGGCACATTCCCCAGACAAAAAATACTTATTACTCGTATCCACCCATATCCGAAACATTTTAACAGTATTATATATTAATTTTTTCAAAATTTTATTAATACATTTTGTTGCTAGTATGTATACAGCATTGGAATGAAAATACTAACAAACATTTAAAAAATATTCCCTAAGGAATTGCGAACTATCTATCTAACATGGTTTCAAATGACGTCCCATCATTTTGTTAATATTGGGATAGAAAATGAATACCTGATTTATTTTGGAATGTGGTATCTTGGGAAGCGGGACTGGTGGTGAAATGAGCAAATGTTTTGATAGTAGTTGTTCCACTGGATCGGCCATTTTTACTACTCGATGATTCTTGGAACTTGATTTGATGTAAACGATACATACTACTGCGACTAGCATTCGAATCCGCTGAATGCACGCTGAGGTTATCCCCTACTTGCGATTCGGGATAATGGTGCTCGACTGACGAGGCCGAAGCGGCGCCTTCCTAGAAAAATAAAGCCATTTTTTAACAATCACAGATTTAATGAAAATGGAAACTAAGACTACTGTCGATAATTTTGATTATCATTCCTCTATCTAACATTAAGCTTAAGAAAATGAAGATTCCAAAAGCATTTCTACACTGAAATGATGCAAGGACGACACATATATTTTTCCCGATAAACACAAAAGTTTTCTGAGAAACGGAACTTTTGACACAAAACTTATGCGCTTAGTATAATACTAGGCAGAATTTAGTCAAACTAACACATTTGCGTGTAACTTCTATTTGTTATGTAAATATGCAAAATTGACCAATCAAATCCAAGTTACCATCTACCATAGTTGTAAAACGGATCGGATCAGGTTTGGACCGAACGGGATATTCAATGTCCAAATCGGGTTGTAATCGGACAGAAAATATTAATTATTTTCTACATATGTACACGTGTTTCATATTATTTAAACGAAATGTATATAGGTGTAAATCAAAATACCTATAAATCTACTAATGTGAGATTCTGTGCGCTAGCAAAGGTTGCGAAGTCAATTTTAGAAGCTCAATCAAGAGCGTGGAACAGATTTTGTAAAAATATGCCACAGCAGAGAAAAAAGTTCACCCGAAACCACCGCATTCTGCATTATTATTTTTACCACTAACCACCCTAATAAATGAAATTTTAGAGCAATATAATTAGGACAAGTCATGGCAAAAAAATCGATTTTCGTATATTTCTACGATTTTAAAAGAAAGATATCTCTGACGGGTGACTGGATCATGCATAGAAAAGTTATAAAGTTAATGAGATCAATTGTATTAGATGGTACACTTTTCTTAACACAAACAACAATTGCAAATCACTGAAAATTTAGTATGTTTGTCCTTTTAACTTGGTTCAAAAACTTTTGAAAAATGCAGTAAGAAAATGCGCGTAGTTGTTGAAAAGGGGCATTTTAGGAAAAAACAAAATTAATGGAGATGTTGATCTAAATACACAAAAATTTATTATAAATTTTAAAAAGAACTATAACCATCACAACTGTGACAATAGCTACCACGGAACACCGCACCGAGGTATACATTAGTATTCCGCGGGATAACCGCACCACACCAGCTTAAGCATCAAGCGCGCAATCAGAAGTAACGATCTGTGGACTGAAAATCAATGCCAAGCGATCATATGCCATTGAACAGAAACTCTTGAAATCATTGAATTTCTATTTTCTTAAATTAGTTATTCAAATATATTTTAAATTTGCTTATTTCATCTAGAACTCTTTTAATTGTTTTTAGAGACAACAAAATCATTCGCACATAAATTTCAACAAATCGGGTTCGTGATGAAAATACATATTTAATTGATTCCTCTAAAATTGAAAATATCAATCAAACAATGGCTCTACTGCACTGGATATCAAGGCTTATAATTAGTGGAAGGTTACAAACAGACACGGGTTTAAGTTTTTTAAAACGCTTTCAAATTTTGTGTCTACGAAGTTTAAAATAAACAAAAATAATCCTCTAAGTGTTTTATTACAAGATTTTATGCATTATTCACCTTAAATTTTCAGATGACTCTCTTGTAAACACCAACATCAAAAATATTTGAAACGTATGAAAAAAAACACTTTTGCAAAAATTGAAAATCCTGAGCTGGTTTTGTCTAAAAGCAAAAAAACATTGCTTTAAACATTTAAAAAAATTTTTGGAAAATACACTTTTTGTAAGTCTGCCTACAACTCCTACTATCTAAAGTCCTACTACTAGAATAAGATTTTGTATAAAAAAACCGGTTAAGGAGCTTACAATTTGATGAGTTTAAACAAGCAAAAAATAATGAATAACTATTTAAATAGAATTTATATTTTGTATAAAGGCAGTCCTAAAATTAAGTAACTCCATACACAAGCCTTTAATTATGTCGTGTGACAGTTGAGAAAGTCCCAACAACCTTCATAAAACTTAATTAAACGCTGACAATTTTCAGAAAGTTGATTTGTTTAGAATACGGCTAATATTTTAACTTTCCAAATCCATTATTAAATTTCACTCGAATCAATCACCTCAGGTTGTCAATAATTACGACTACGGTTTTGCACTAATGCATTATGAAAATGATTACTAAGAAATAACCTAAAGCAGGATGATTTAGACATGCTTTAGATGAAGAGTGAGTCCATGGTCATCAGTTAGAAGCCCAATTTTTAAGTCCAAATACATGGTTTAATGACTGAACCTATTATATTTATACGCTAATAAGTGCATGTTAACGTATAACGCTGAGTATTAATTGAATTCATTATCAGGAAGAAAGCAGCAGGATGTATTGCTAATTCAGAATTTTTAAACATTTGAATGTCCTCTTTAAAGTCATGGAAATAATTTTGAGAAAATTTAAAAAATACGATGAAGAAAGTAAGCTACAGCAAATTTTATGTCATTGAGAACACTACTGATACAGTAAACAACTGTCATAGTAGTAAAACCAAACAAGAAAGACAGTTCTAAACTAAAGTGACACCAAAAAAGTGCTAACACATTTATCTGGTTAATATTAAAAGGTACACTGTAAATTTGATAGTGGAATATCTACTATCTTGGTTTCTAAATTCAGAATTGTGTAACTGTTGTCATTCGTTCAACTGCTTGAAACATTCTGACGAGGCATTTTTTTTATACATAGAAAGAAGAGTGTCATTAATTACATCAAAGGCCCCTTCACTTAGAAAATAAAATCTTCATTTATCAGAAAGACAAATAAAATATTTGGAATCTGAACATAGACCTGGTTTATTGGGTTGGGACTGATGATTTTTGCTATTGGTGGACTTGGGATCAACCATTAATCCAATGTTACAACACAATAAATTACGAAGTTTAGTTAATTATATTTTTTAATCTCATGGTAAATAAAGTACTTTTCGCTTCCTGATTGGGTTGCAGTTTCAAAAATAATGCAATACATGCTATTAATAATCTTTGTCCATTATAAGAAAAATCAACCAACTTGAAAAATACAGTGATCATCTCGAAATTTTATACAAAATAATTGCAAGTTTTTTTTAAACTAAAAGCTATAATCATTAATTAAACAAAACTTTGCGGTTAGCAGTTCCAAACAGAATTCAACAAGCAATGTAATAAAAGATCTCTATACCCCATCAAATTTAAACAATGAAATTAAAACAGATAGAGCAATAGCCAGAATTTGGGAAGAATGGAAAACACTTAAAAATGCTGGATAAATGTTAGATATAGTTAGTCAATGCCCAGTTTATGACAGTATGCATGGGACGTGTGCTTAACATTTGACATTGAAGTGACGGTGTACTTAAACGTAATAAATCTAATTAACACTAGATATTCCAAATTACATTTGTTGTATTAATTTAAATTTCCCAATTATGAATTTGTAGTAATAAATACCCTAATAAAAATGAATGCTTTCTAAAAAATGAGTTATGATTTCCAATAAATTATTTGGTTGCAGAATAAAATGAGAATTGTATATTGTATTTCAAACAATATTGAGGGCTATACTTTAACCAGAACCATTTAAACAGCAAAAAAATAAACTATATTTAGATGAGACAGTAAATTTGCTGTAGATGTTAGACCTCACTATGCAAATTGCCTACTAGTAGGGTATTTAGGGGGCATGGCTAATGTTTCCCCCATTGATTTCTTCTCGCTTAAAAATAAAACATTTTATAACAAATTTAGAAAAATTAACCAAAGTGGTAAAATACACTTTAGTAACCCATTTTTGATAGTATATGGATCTGTCAGGTAATTAGAAAGTCAACATGATTGTAGCTAAGGTCTCCCCTAGTAAAAAAATCCTACATATGCTCTTGATGACAACAATACTTTTCTAACAATGAAACTTGAAATGTTATTGCGCCATTTGCTTATTATGTTTACTGCGTGAGCTAAATACGTCTAGTTTAGAAAAAATCTAAAAAATCACTACTTAGTCTTGAAAATATCGACCAAATTTACTAGTGGGTGTGGTTAAATAAAACTAATTATCCTATTCAATTTTTTGACAGAAGAACAAAGCAATAAAAGTTAATTACAAAAATTCACTTATACAACTTAAGAGAAGAATCAGCGAAAGACGAATTAATTGTTTATTCATAAACGAATGGGAAATTTAGGATTTCTCATACAGGAAAGAAAGAATTCCTTTGGCATTATCACTTTGTTTGATGACTCCCCTTAAATCCAGATCAAATATTTATGGTAGGAACTCATGAGCATAAACTAGGAAAACTATATAAACACCTTGACGTGTGTTAGACTTTCCTTCTGATGGGTATGAAAAAATATATTTATGTAATCATATTTATGTAATCTACAATTTGGGACTGTTAGAGGGCTTTAAAACTCACGTTTTTAATAAGAAATATAGCAAAATTAACTCAATAAAAGAAAAAATAAAAAATGACGAATGTAAACAAACGTTCCATGTCATATTCATAACCAGGGTTAGAAAAATTATTTGATGAATTACCCTAAGGTGAATAGAAAGTGTCTTAAATCAACACAAGGTGAAACTTACTTTACAATTGAGTGAGTACGTAACCCTAAAAATCATTCTTCAAAATAAGAATATTACAACTGATTTTCATCTAAAAAATTGTCCTCCGTATAAGTTCAACGAATAACGAAATTTGTTGGCAAGTGTATTAAAATTTTAAAGAAATTACAGTTTAGCTATGAGTGAGCCTGGGAAAATAAGACATAGATTATGAAAACCTCGTGGGTGTAAGTTGAATGTGACGGAAGTTAGGACGCGGGGTTAAAGTTCACAGAATGTTAAATTGATGATGCCAAACAGTTTATTTTGCAAAGGAATTGATCCAAATATCCATGATCACTTATATTTGAATATTCGGTTTATATTTTATCCAATTGTCAATCATAGATCGAAAAAAGTTGGAGTTGTGGAATGGCAGTATATCAAAATTGAATCAAAATCAACTTCCGCATTTGCACAAGAGGGGTTTTGATTGCATTTTAAGCATAACATAAAAAAACTTTTATCCCTACTACAACACACTTGATTAATTGAAATTAATTGAGAGTTGCATTGCAGACCCGTGAAGTCCTTCCACAAACATCATGGTTTTGTGGACGGGGTAATTTTTCACATCACATATAAATGTTGATGAACTATAGTACGACGCGTAGAGTACGACGTATGTCACTTGGCAAAAACATTTGTAAGTACATGGAGTAAATTAATTAGAACAAGTCTATTCACCTCTGTAGATGACTCGTCAATTTTTTCAGCAGATGCATTTTTGGCTTCGGTTTTGGCCTTATTCCAAAGTGCATGCAAATCGATTTCTACGTCGAAAGCTTGAGGGGCGCCGAAGACATTGAATTTATTTTTACGTAGTTCTTCCAGAGCTACTCGAGCCATCCTCATTATTTCGTCGTTGGAAACACCCATCCCTCTTTTTAGCTCTAAAAACACAAATAAATATTGAAATGAGAATTTGCACAATCGAATTATAAGAAACATTAAAATCAACGTATTTTCCCTCGTTTTCTAACTAAATGCTTTCGACATTCCTTACATAATCTGTGATATTATGATGTGAATAGCAGCAAGCATACAAAGGACATTTTGGTATAAATAATTTATTTGCTTTTCCACCTTAAAATATTAACGACGATACAATGTAATTTGAAGTAGAACTTAATAGATTACACAATACTGTACAAAATTAAAACTGACATCACATAAGCAATGTGTATTACATCTGATCAGGCTTTTTCAAATGATAATCTGTAAAAAGATTATCTTCGATAAGATTATCCCAATAACCTATTTTTGAGTAACTATTCCATCCAATAGCCTATCTTATGCAGCAGATTATCGGCTCGATAACCTTTTAATATAATGGTTTGGTATAGCTTACGTACTACATGGGATACGATTTTTTTCCAGTTTTAAAGCACAAGAGAATTACAATAAATTCGCGAATTTAAATTTGCAAAATCGCAAAAATTAAATAAATGGCGTTGCATATGCAGAACCATTTACTAATTAATTAAAACCATCAATATCAAATGTTCCAGCTTTGTATTGTTTCTGACGCCTTAACATTGTGTGTATAGTTATAGTGCATAGATTAGAGTACGCCTACCCTATTGTTTTGGAAAATAAATCAACGGCATTTCAAAAATAACTTTTGATGATACAAAACATAGAATTAATAATTTCAAAAATTGTCCCAAAATATTCCTGCAAAAGATTTGGATTGTCATGGGGATGAGGAGATTTATATTACTTTGTACTAAATCTGTACAATTACTATTTTGCGAGAGAAATAATGTAAATCTACAGCTACATATATATATATAC
>CABFPE010000010.1:1139701-1161729 GCA_900660155.1 Hofstenia miamia | reverse complement strand
GATTAATTTTAAGTGAAATTCACAGAAATATTGCAATAAATGTGTATAAATGTCGATCTAAAATATTTTACAATATTTATATAATTTCTTGAGGCAATTATATTGACAATGTTTCTTTAACTACTGCTAACTCTATTCTATCTTCTAAGCCTAGCGCTTACCATACTTGGTGTCAGATTCAGGCTGAATGCTGTGCTCTTCTTCTAATTTCCTTTTTTATTATGTAATTTAGGATTTTTTATATAAATTTATAGCTGTTTTAAGATGAAATCTTTTGCCAGTTCAAGCAGGACAGTTTTAGTTGAAACTTTTTTAATCATAGGCGAATGGTGGGATTTGACTATTATTTCAATATCATAAGAGGGGTTGTGGCTAAATATATTAAACAGACAAATGTATTTGCTTTATTGGGTCCCAGGATGGCAGTATATCATAGAATGTGGGTAGAGAAAGGCAAAAAGATCGCGAATTATTCAAAAACTACTGATTTGATTGGCTTGAAACTAAGAAGAATCTCTTTCAAATATTATTCTGAGGATGGCAGGATGTTATAGATTGAAGATAGGAATACTAAGTACTCATGAAATATTCAACAACTAGTGATCCAATTTTGCGCCTGTTCCATATTTGAGAATTATTTAGACCTATGCTTTAATGAAACATATCTTGGAACAGATTAAAATTATTTACATTGATTATAATGGGAAAATTATTTCAGTATTCAGACAAATCGCTTTTCGAACAGGCTTCTTGAACGGGTTATGTTTGAAAACCGAGGTTTGACTGTATATAATAGACGTCATGCCATATTTGAGTATGTCTCTTTAATGAAATTGATATCAAATTGGAGATGTCAATTTTAATAAAGAATATCAAAAAGTAAATAATAATGCTAAATGGTTAACAGTTTTTGCTATTCTTAAATGGCAATTTATGCAATTTTTAAAAAAAAATTATAGCTGTCATTGAGCTGAAAACTTCAATATTATAGACTGAATATCTATATTTGAAATTTGCTGATGCAGAAGCGAATTGTAGCATTTGACCAATATTTCAAATCATAAGGCGTGTTCAGCTGAATAAGCTTAATTGAAATCTTCTGAACCATAGGTGTATTGTAGGATGTGACTATTATTTCAATATTATTATAATGTAGTATGATTTATATGTTGAAAGCCACGAGGCACCTTAGTAGTAATAAAAGGCTAGGTTGTATATATGCAGTTTTCTAAAAATGATCATTTTTTAATAACTTTTTACACTTTTCTATTGATTTTGATAAGAAAAAAGGCGTTTCTTAGAAATTCAGGATTTTACAGCCAGGGGTCAAAAACTGCAGCCATACCCATATAAATAATTATACAATTATACCAAATTTTAATCAATTTTTTGCATTTTTTATAAAATCTGCCTTTTCCGGACATCCCAAGAATTCCTGCAGCCACTTTAATTTCAGTGTTTTAACTATTTCATTCAATAGATTAAATATTTATTTAGAAAATTATAAATTATATTTTTCGTTTAACAATAAATAAATCTAAATAAGCAATATATATTCAAGTGGTTTATAATAAGTATATAACTATATTTTTACAAATTACCAGTTAATGCAAGAGGGTATAGTTTAAATATAGGATTCTCCATGCTGTGAACAATATATAAATGCCGAAAATTATCTTTGATCATAATACTTTTCAATTCGTGAAATATGCATTTTGAAAAATCTGATAGGTAGATTTGAGTTTAAAATCTCCATATTTTTATAGGCTAATTTGTCAAATCTTATATGAAAATACATTGATGAGAATGAAAGGTGATACAGCATTTTTTAGTGAAGAAACCCTATTATTTGTAAGCTCTTTGAGTTTTATTAAGGACTTAACCTTCAGAATTGCTGAAATAATATATTATGTTGGGTGGTTTCTTCCGCTTCAATTATTAGTTTAATAGACTAGATGCACTCATCTGTGCTTGTGTTATCCGTCTCAATACTACTGTAACTTAAATTTCTTCGATTGTTCAAACTAATGCTATCCAGCAAGATGTCAATTATATCATTATTATTACCATTTCCACTGTTGTGTCCAAATACTTCTCCATGGAAGAAATCTAGCCCATAGGTTTTAGCAAATTGCTGCATTGCATTTATAAATTCTTTCTTCTTAATTTTTGAAATATATTGACAAACAGTTTTTGATACATTAAAGAAATCAGTTGATGCGTTAGTTCCATTCATTTTATTAAATTAGTGCATTGAGAGCAATGTTAAAATACAATTAATACAAAAAACAGGTGTGCAATGTAGAAACTAATTTACATCCTGCATTCAAATCAATTTTACAGTGTGCT
Source organism: Hofstenia miamia (assembly GCA_900660155.1). NCBI lineage: Eukaryota > Metazoa > Xenacoelomorpha > Acoela > Hofsteniidae > Hofstenia > Hofstenia miamia. The sequence continues at coordinate 1,159,380 of CABFPE010000010.1, read as the reverse complement.
GAATTTAATTTTTAACTTTCATGCAATCCTTTTCCACAGTGTGGATATTTCTATTTTTAGATCCCAATTTTTTCCACGCCGTGCAATTCTTTATTCTTCCTTTCAACTATTAATTTTCTAAAAGTTCCCGCATCTTACCACTACCTCCCATGAATGACATTTCTTAAAACTTGTATAAATATAGATTTTAAATATAAAATTTAGAAAAACTGAATTTTTATGAAACTCTTTAATCCATTAAATTGAAAATAAGCTTCTAGATATAATTTTTTATTTAACAGTGATTGGAAAGGGTTTCGAAACGATTAAGACACTATTTAATAAGATATTATAAATTCTATTCTTCAAAAAAACAATCCAGTCAAATGCCCTAACAAAGAACTTTTCATTAAAAAATGACATGAGGGTTGTTAAACATCCACACCCTGGTTAGGGTGCATCAAACGCCCTCATATCGGAAAATCAATGTCATTGGGCGATTTTATTGTGTCACTTGGTCTAAAAACATTTTATTTTGAGTCATCAAAAATACATTTACATTTGCTTTTTTTATTGAAAAACGACCTATTTTGATATTAAACATAGAATGTTTGAACGATTAGTACAAATAATAATGCATCAAATTTTCTAAATATTGATATTATTTAATGGAATGTTGATGATAATTTAAATTAACCAACCATATAAGCAATCATTACTGGAACAATATAAAATAAAAAGGCCAGTTAAGAAACCTTTTAAAATTCAAAATAATTGGATATTAGAGATATAACATCATTATGAAGATCAATAATATCAACAGGTAAGTTACAATGTAACATGTAATCATTTATGAATCAAATTGAATAATCTTATTTAACAAACAATCATTTATACAACTTGATTGAAGTTTGACTATCAACAGTCAACAAACAGCAGGTAAGATAATCATTTTTTACGACATCTTAGACTCGGAATTTCCTTTCTATTAGATTCAACTACTTGAAGAGTGTTTTGGTAATGAGCCTCTATTTTCGAGCTGCAGNCAAAAATACATTTAAATTTGCTTTTTTTATTGAAAAACGACCTATTTTGATATTAAACATAGAATGTTTGAATGATCAGTACAAATACTAAATGCATCAAATTTTCTAAATATTGATATTATTTAATGGAATGTTGATGACAATTTAAATTAACCAACCCTATAAGTGATCATTACTGGAACAATATAAAATAAAAAACCAGTTAAGAAACCTTTTAAAATTCAAAATAATTGGATATTAGAGATATAACATCATTATGAAGATCAATAATATCAACAGGTAAGTTACAATGTAACATGTAATCATTTATGAATCAAATTGAATAATCTTATTTAACAAACAATCATTTATACAACTTGATTGAAGTTTGACTATCAACAGTCAACAAACAGCAGGTAAGATAATCATTTTTTACGACATCTTAGACTCGGAATTTCCTTTCTATTAGATTCAACTACTTTAAGAGTGTTTTGGTAATGAGCCTCTAATTTCGAGCTGCAGAGAAAATCGGTGCTAAGTTTTACATTTCTTTCTGCAGCATCATTCACAATATTCAGTGATTTCACTTTAGACATTGCTACATTGTATGATACACTTGTATCCCATTCAGTAACAGGAAGCGCAAGAAAGTCAATATCCAGTCTGAGCAACTTGAACATGTACCAAGTGTCGACCCCTATTAAATCAGAGAGTAGTTTTTTATCCACTTTTGGAACAGTGGGTTTGCCATATCCAGAACCAAATCGTCCAAGGGGCAACTTATTGAATGTTTCTTCATCAGGTCGGCAATCAATCAGATTTTGTGCCATCTTCTGGCGAATATCATTAGTTACTTGACTGCTGAACAAGGCCATCGGCACCATTTCAGCGGTCATGTCGATCAAATGCAGCGAGAGCACTTTTCGATACTATTGAATCGATTTTATCATAGTCCAATAAGTTATGATAGAGTTGCGCACCACTTGAAACAAAGAAGACTTGCAAAATTGGCAAATCTACGCAACTTTGGTACTTGATGTGTGGCCGTTATTGGTATGGTATCAAGGCAGATGTTCCCGGTCTGGACGTTCTGTTGTGGGACCGCTTGGGTGTCACCATATCTTCATCAGTCATTGGCGTCAACTCACCATTCTCATTCTCACTTATGTAGGTATCTTGATCAATTCTCACTTTTGAAAATATCTTTGCCATATCTTCATCTGATCATCTTTTTCTTTTTGCTTCTGACTCTTTTCTTTCTTGTCGTCTCTCAATAATGCCTTCCAGTTTTGTGTCATGGGCACCAAATGTTGCAATCCTATCCGTTTTCATTGAAATCAGAAACCTCTTATCTTCATCATTAAGAAGACTTTCAGAATCTGGTTTCCATAGCGGAAATGTCTTTTTGAACATGACTTCATTTTCATCAAGTCTTTTTAACATAATGGCTGAAGATCTTCTTTTTACAGGAGTTTCTCTTAACTTAGCATTTCGATCTGCTAATTCGATAATTTTCCTAACTGCTCTATCAAATGATACTATAGGTATGTTCGCCTTTTCATAGAACGGCACAATTTTGGCTAGAATGATTTTAGCAACATCATACTTTGTTAATAATTGTTTATTGTTTTCTAACTGGTAATATCTATAACAGTGAATAACTTGTTAATTTGTTGGTAAACGTATACCAGTGATTTCAGAATCGGACTGGGTAACTTTGGTGCCAAAGCCAAATATCCAGCTTTCACTCCTAGTTATTTTTGAAGCACGTGCCATTTTAAAAAATTGTCTTTACCTACGATGCATCAATTTCGTTGTCTGTATAAATTGATTAATTCATAATCCAAATCCAGTTGAGTACTTTAAAAATTGCACTTATAAATTATTACGTGAATGTGTCAACTATGAGTCACACCCTCATTAATAGACAAATCACCGAATCATTACTCCTATATTGGGGTCAAAAACGTAGTGCAAATAANATATTTTCTGCACAATCCCAGGAGTCCAGAAGAGACATTGTTTTTTCGCATATGATTTCACCAGCTTTACGATTGGAACCACACGGATAACTTGGTGTACCCAATAACTTTACATCTTCTGAATTACCAACAAGAACCGCTAATCTTTCTTCGCTTTTGTATTTGTTGGTCAATGTTGGCAATTTCTTGCTATCCCAATGTAGAGAAGCCATGTCTGGAGCGGTCCATCCATCTTTAATAGAATTCGCCAATCGTTTGCTAATACAAACTCTTGCTCTACTAGCTGTTGCATAAGAACTAGCTATTTTACTGGGATCACCTCCGGACTCTTCTATTAATGCGGATGTAAATGCAGCTTGCTGTGTTGGAGTGAGATTGAATCTCGATGCCAGTGCAACTAATTTTTCTGATCTCATTATATCGTATGGTATGAAGGCAGGTGTTCCTGGTCTGGACGTTCTGTGGTGGGACCGCTTGGGTGTCACCATATTTTCATCAGTCATTGGCGTCAACTCACCATTCTCATTCTCACTTATGTAGGTATCTTGATAAATTCTCACTTTTAAAAATGCCATATCTTCATCTGATCGTCTTTTTCTTTTCGCTTCAGACTTTTCTTTCTTGTCGTCTCTCAATAATGCCTCACAGTTTTGTGTCATGGGCACCAAACGTTGCAATCCTATCCGTTTTCATTGAAATCAGAAACCTCTTATCTTCATCATTAAGAAGACTTTCAGAATCTGGTTTCCATAGCGGAAATGTCTTTTTGAACATGACTTCATTTTCATCAAGTCTTTTTAACATAATGGCTGAAGATCTTCTTTTTACAGGAGTTTCTCTTAACTTAGCATTTCGATCTGCTAATTCGATAATTTTCCTAACTGCTCTATCAAATGATACTATAGGTATGTTCGCCTTTTCATAGAACGGCACAATTTTGGCTAGAACGATTTTAGCAACATCATACTTTGTAAATAATTGTTTAATATTTTCTAACTGGTAATATCTATAACAGCGAATAACTTGTTCATTTGTTGGTAAACGTATACCAGTGATTTCAGAATCGGACTGGGTAACTTTGGTGCCAAAGCCAAATATCCAGCTTTCACTCCTAGTTATTTTTGAAGCACGTGCCATTTTAAAAAATTGTCTTTACCTACGATGCATCAATTTTGTTGTCTGTATAAATTGATTAATTCGTAATCCAAATCCAGTTGAATACTTTAAAAATTGCACTTATAATTTATTACGTGAATGTGTCAACTATGAGTCACACCCTCATTAATAGACAAATCACCGAATCATTACTCCTATATTGGGGTCAAAAACGTAGTGCAAATAAGCAATGTGATGACGTCATCACTCATTTTCAATATTTAAGAAGCCAGTAAACTCTCACGATACATTTAGTATTTGTACTGATGAGCAAAACACACTTAATTATGTAATTTGAGTTCAAACATTCTATGGTTAATATCGAAACAGTTCGTTTTTTAATGAAAAAGGCAAATTTGAATGTATTTTTGATGACGTCATCGTTGATTATTCATATGTTAGTTAGCTAGCTACTCTTGATAAATTCAAAAAATCGTATTAATGGCTTAACACAACAAATTATGTAATTTTAGTTCAAAATTTTTATAATTTTTATGGAAGAAAATCTAGATTATCTAGATAACCTATTTTGAACGAAATCATTATTGAAATAATCTATTTTTGCTTTTTTGAAAAAGATATTATCGACGATACGATATTGAACAAGCCTGCATCTGATATGATCAGAAATCAGTTCATTTAAAGTGAAAAACGAAAATGCCGGTTTTCTTTAGCTTTAACTTAAAAAGCCTAATATTCTTAGTGAAAAATACCAAGAACAATAAACATGATTGTAAAAACTAAGCAAGCTTACAGTAACCTTTATCACGACGTCTGTCAACATTTTGTCGACATCATGCATATTTATATATTTAAACAGTGTGGTATCTTGTCAGTAATATTTATGCTGTAGTGGCACGAATATATACGCAAAGACCTATAGGAAAAAAGCTAATAGGTTTGATGAAATTCTGTTGAAATTTGGAAGACAAACAATCTGTGTACTTTAAAATTATTTCATACTCTCGATGATGTTGGCATGTAATAATGCACGTATTATTATGAAGCAAAACAGATATGAACTGAACAAAACCAATCTTGGAAGAATATTTTTTCTTTATTGAAAACCATATTAAATGTAGTGTTCAACAATAAAAAATGAAGAAAAGTGTTTGAAATGTTGCCTTTATCACCAAATTTATAGATAAAAGATTCCCAATATCATCCGGTGTTCATCAATCACATTTAAGTGTTAAACGTTGCTATGTCTATAGCAAAATCACTAGTCCAATTTTTGATAAGAGCCCTCAGTATGGATCCTTGCTTCACCATATTGTATAAAAATCAACATTGTGACGAAGGTGTTCTATATAGCTTTACGTTCTTGTTTTGAAAACCAGTGGTGTTGCTTTGAGACACTGTATGTTTTATTAGATTCTCTGTAGGTTTTCTCTTCAATTATAAGCAACATTAGACATAATTTATGTATTATAATAAATATTTTTCATGATTTAAATAAATAAATGTTTTTGAAATGATCTGTTGGATTTTATAGGTAATAATATGTATCAATAAAATGTTGACAAATGTCCGACAACTTATGATAAGGATTAGACCTTATGATCTTATGATAGAATTATGAAAATCAACAAATGGTTACTTGCTAAAGAGGATAAAACCTTTCTATATATATATATATATATATATATGAAATGAATACGTCAGTGAATTAAAATAATTGAAATACACAATGAAAATATTTAGAAATGACAACCCTGACACAAGAGACGGATTCAATTTTGCTGGATGAAATTAAATTGGAGATGTCATGGGCGTTCTTCATAGTTATTAAATTACGACTTCAAAGGAAAATTAATCGAGTGGGGCAATTTACTCGCCATAAATCTCATTAGAGCTGAATATTTGATACTACATATTTAAATAAAACTCCAAAGCGATAAACTTTTATTCAGCGGCGACATATTGCCTCACTATGATTTTCTGTTAGTGAGTGCTCACCCCTATAAACTCTACTAGAAAATGTATGGATAATTCATTTAGTCATAAATAATTCTTTTTATAACATCGGATGCAATAATTTCCTACACTGAAAATTCATAAATTTTAACTTCTTCAAATCAATTCACTTCAAACGAAATGTCAACCGAGCAAAATTACAAAAGATTTACACAAAAATTACAGAGGCCGTAGACTCAGAAAATCTCTCTGAACAAAAAGTTCGATGGAAGACAACTATTTCTATAGACAAGTATTCAAACAGAATTATATAGTGAGGGCGACATGTAAGACCAGAAAAGATTTATAACCGAGTTGGGACCAGCGGCCTCAAAAACCAGACCAGACGATAAGACAAATTTGAGTGGTGTTTGAAAGTTCAATAGTTATTTGTTAAAATAAATTCCTATATCAGTGTTAATCACAATCAGTCTTTAGACTTAACATGTCTTCGATATGTGGTAGCGTCTGAAGGTTATAGGAGTTAGGTAGTCACCCTTCTTACATTCATATATTCTTTGAGAATTGGGAGCGTAAAAGCATAAGTAAATTGTAGTCAATGACTAGTTGATAGCTATCGACAATCAAATCAAATATTGGTTTGCACGTGATTATCGAATCGATAAACGATTGATTTCATAAATTCAAAATCGCTCAATCTATTTTCAAGCTGGAAAATAAGCATTAATTTGTACGGGAATAAAACGTTTATAAAAGTGTGTGCTTTTAGTACATGTTGCCTAAAAAAAATCGGTTTCTAAAATTCAAAAAGTTTTATAACATTAATTGTATCATTTTATCTGAAAGTACTAAAAATCGGCAGGCAGTACGTATAGTGTACTTTTCTTAGACACAATTGATAACTTTTTGTAAAAGTCTTCCATAAAAGCAAACATGATAATTTAAACCTAATGATATCTGAGAAATGTTACTGAGTACAGAAAAATATCGATGGGTAAAAATTATTTTGAAAACATCAAGGGCCAAAACCATTTGTTTGGTAATTATTTTTATCAGGATTTTAATGCTCTATACAAAAACTACATAAATGAGGGGACAGTCTTTTAATCTACAAAAGCCTTTTGTTTTTATACAGTGCTTTGTTTCTTTGTTACATTGAATGTATTCGTTTGATTTTATCTTATTTATTATTTTGATATCACCTAGCAGGTCGATAATTTGTGCGCGTTCTTGAGATTCACAATATGCAAAGTGGTTGAGCTCGGCCTACAAAAATGAAACGTGTTCGGGCTTACGATTCACTAAAACGAATTTTAAAACATTTTTAATAAATCAATCTAAAAAATAATAAGAATTCAAAATGTTATAACACAAACATTAAAATGAAAATTGGACATTTCAAAGAACTAATCAATCCTAAAATATAAAACAAGATAGAAAATAAGACCTTCATTAAGAATAGATGACAGCTCTTCAAGGGTTGCCCTTCGCAATGCACGGGTGTGCACTCTAAGCACGGCTGTACTCATGGCAAGCAGCATATCTTCTCCCTCCAACAGATACGCGTCCCAAAAACGCAGGCACAAGGAATATGGAAGGGAGTGTAAAAAAGCCTAAACATACTTAAAACAATAAAACAAATTAGCAAAAACAGTTGAAAATTTGCTTGCAAACTTTAAAGATTATGGACACTTTCTATATTCTTCTTTTGACTTAAACTGCAAAAAATTGAACATTTGGGTTGATAACCGCACTTAGAGAATAACGCATGGTACAATATATTTATTCAAATTTAGTAGATAATTTGTCTATTAATATAATGAATTATTAAAAATGAGTTCTAATAGGCTGGACCTGATACAATGCTGTTCCACAAAGACATAAACCCAACTTCAACTAAATCAATAACATGTTCATCATAATGAACAAAAATTTAATTTACTGAAAGAGACGATGCAAAAATAAGAGCGATAACAATATAACCTTGGCGGATCACTCGGGGGTCAATCCCGTTTCTGCCTGTACAATAGTAAGGCATCATTTCTTGGGTGTTAATGTTGGCGATATGAGTTAATCGCTATAGAAGAGTTTGCCGAGATAATACATTATATTGAAGAAAGCCACACAATTTCCCAAAAAGCATAAAGGAAAACTCAGTGAAGCAAATATTGTAGACAGTTTACCTACAACACCATTGAGTAAAGTCTAAAACCATGACGTGCATCAATGGATTTAGGGCATCATCAGTAATATGACCGAAGTGAAAAGGGAAAACTTTACTTCGGATTGTGCAGAGGACAAAAAAGCCCCAACATCAGTTTCAATCTTGCTGTGTCCTGCAAAAATGGATAATTTATAAAAAATAAATTTTACTCAATTTCTGCAAGAATTTTCGACAACGTTTCGCATTAATTTCCTGCTAGTTGTGATGGAAAATAGCAACATAGACAATAGTTGTTCCCAATAATGTACCTCGCACTTTATTTTCTCTTTCTCAATTCCATCGAGGCAGTATTCTATTTATAAAAGCCTGTTACTCCTATCTCGATTAGGCTTTTTCACTTTTAAAATCAATCATATTCATCACCAAACAGTAAAACTCTTGACCGGATTGTAGCTTAAACACGGCTAATTAGAAAGAACAATAAAATTCGATATTCTGATGCTTTGACGGCATAACTGGCGCTGACATCAAGATATTCACACTAGTACCAAAAAAATTGACAAGGTCATAAACAACATATAGCTAATTACACAAATATCCTTTGTATACCTCATTAATATGTTGATTGATCGCAATATGAGATTGATAAAAATAATGGTTTTATAGAATAAAAAAATTATAAAACAAAAAAACACTTTTAATGATTCGTGTTCCAAATATATTTTTGGGCGGAGTTAGAAAAATTATTGCCATCAGATATATGAGATTGCCAATACAATTGAATGAATAAGACATCGGAAATTGAAAAATCTTGAAGGATTTAAAAGAAAACAAAAATAATATTCTTGGTCGTCAAAACAAAATCATATTTAAGATTTTGTATTTTTGATAAGCTAAATTTGTTTAAGAAAAAGAGTTTAATTTGTGTAAAAAATTAATTTTGTATCAAGAAATTCTAGACAGGAATATCGGGGGTAATTTTTATATTAACAATCCTAAGGCAATTTTTTCGACCTATGAACTTGGAGTAAGAATTCATTGCTCATTACCTAGAAACATTTAAATTGGCTATAAGGAGCTTAAAATCACTTAATCTTAATCTGTTCAGTGATTTTAAAGGCACAAACTGTTCATACAAATTTCTCCAAGACTATTAGGAAATTTGTAAATTGTGGAATATTTTCACTTCTATTGGGTGAACCGTACATCAAACAGTTAATAAAATTATCATTATTGGAGATGTTACAGATGCAGCGCTAGGAACTAATTGGCATATTATTCCTTTGGTCTTCTGCATTGTAAACTATATTCAGAACCGAATTTTAAATTTCGTATCTTGGTCACAATGCGCCGGAACGCTCTATTAGCTATTGCTGATCAATTAAACTTGCTTCATTGCACACAACCACATCTACATATCATGACCTGCTTAAGCGAAGAATGCAAAGTTGCTACCATCGTCAAAGTTATCAACAAATTCAAAAGAAGATAAAGCAGGCTATAGTCTTTGTGTTAAATAATTTCTTAAAATAGTCTTTTTTGAATATATACTGTTGCCCTTTCTGAAAAATAACTATTTTTTACATTCTCATTTTTGTCTATTGATAATTTTTATCATAAAACTAAATGTATATAAGGATTTCTGAAATTACGCCAAAGAATTGAAAAGCTAAAGTCTAATAATAAAATGGTAATTAGAGTTAAATTACATATTCCATTTCCAATACTGTAGGCGAGAAATTGGAGGATATTTATAATTATGAAGAGAATCCTGTCCTTGAGGATGAGGTGAAAACGAAGAATAAATAATATTTATTGATAAACGCAAACTTTTTAAGTACTTGTGGCGAATGATTTTGAAAGTCATTAGGCAATACAAATCAAAACTTGACACAATGAAAGAATTACGACAATGCAGCTCGCAATCCCAAGGGGACTGAATGACTCCTTACAGCTCTAATGAGAAATTGAGCTCAAAATAGATTACACATGCGATGAGTGAACAAAAAATAGGGCAGTCAAAATGCGCCATATTTTGAATGAAGCAGAGAAAATATTATAGTAGCATTTGGCCAACCAAAAATTTTCAAAACAAAAAAATTACAATAAACACAGCTGAAATACAACTCTCCCATTCTGACTTAATTTTGGGCGGATTTTCAAGATTTTTTTAAAAAATTCGTTACGAGTAAAAGGCTGATTGAACCTCATTTCTTAGAAAGGCTGACACATTTCAAACCAAAATTCTCGAAACACGCATAAAGAGCAGAAATAATTAATTTTTTGACAATGTACTTTCAATAATCATTTTTCAATAGTTTGATTGCCAAATTTGCCCTTGTGGGATGCAGTTGTGTTTAAAATATTATTGGATAACTTCATATAAATAATCTTCCCCGATTTTTCAAGTCCGAAATTACCAAATTAGAAATAGCGCTAAGAGAAATTAGCGGTTGTTTCGCGGCTTAATAGAGTTAATTGGGAAATTTGTACACTCTATTTCTGTAATAACGGAAGCACATAAGGATATTCATTTACTAAATTTCAAGAACGTTTCCTGTGAAAGTGGGCAGCGCATTAGTAAACGGCGTATGAACAAAGATTTTATTGGCATAGTCAATTGTGTAACAGATTCTATGTCGTCCATCATTTTGTTCCGTTGATTATGCTACCAGCTGTTCACTTGAACACCAATCGTTAGAAGGGAAGAAACTTTTTTGCTTGACAGTTTATAAATTTCCCAATGAAAATGGAAAGCTCTTAATTAAGTCATGACATTATTAATGTTAGTTCATTTTTCACAATTTTACAGCTCTGAGTATACCTCGAGTCGAGTTATAATCAATATTCACAACTTAATAGTTCTAAATTTATACACAGTTCTTATGGGGCTCAGGTCGAGTTTGTGACCCAATCAAACATCATGATTTTTAAACTATATTATGTTAGATAAATTTTTGAAATTTTAACTGATACTAATAGAAATAGATTCAAAGTCCAAAAGATTTACAGGCAAAATAAACTATAATCGCGAAGTATACTCCAAGAGTAAATTTCGAAACCCGTTGCTTACGAACTTGAATTTGTATCACGGCATACATCAATACTATACACAATTGTAACGCTCAAATATTTGATTGACCTAAAGTACGCTAGGGTGATGATAATTTTTTTCATCAAAACCCTGTGACAATCGCTGAGTTATGTTGCCTAGACATAGAAATAAGAAAAATTAGTTCAATTGGTTTTATGTTAACTAGAAGAAAATGAAGTGTCAATTTCTCTCATGTGAATCATATTATCGGAAGTCAAATCAAACAATTCAAGATAATATGGACCTACAGTATCTACTTTATTGGGATTTAAAAAAGCATCATCACCTATGTGACAAAAAATATGGTGACTACAAACATCATCAAGTCAAAAGGAACAATAGTAGTAAAGAAACGTCTTACATATACTGATTTCTTTTCCCAGAGTACTGAAAAAAAGTACATAATTTAGGGTAAACATGGCACCAAATATGGTAGAGCCTAGTGGAAGAAGTACCTAAGTCACATTTTCCAAAAACTGAGATATCAATTATTTTGTATTAATGAGAGCATCGAGCATACTGACGTGAAATATTTCAAACCGTTAATCAATCGTATCAAACGTATTCTTCAAGGTTTCATGCATTTTGTATAATTTGTGAATCGATTCACAATCTTTGAAGACATGAAGTACTTCTTGAATTAGATTTTAAGCCCACTAAAGCCACGTTTCTGACCATGAAGAATATGTATTTTATGCACTCCAAATGGAAACTCCAACAAGGACCACTGCTCCTACACAAAAGTAGGATTCCATCCATCTAAGCTAAAGCAACAACCAAAAGATCTCAACATGGAAACAACAAATTCGTACGGACCAAATAGAGGTTTGGGAGAAGTTAAAAAACATAAATCAACCTTCAAATTACAATGAAAACAAAAAACTTAAACCTTAAAAGACGTTGAAATTCAGTCTGAACGAAATGCATTAACGCATAAAATTAAAAAATAGTGACTTTAGGATAGATCCTTGCAATACGAGGTCGGGTGCACCCATTAAGATATACAATCTGAGTCAAATTAAATATTACATAATATATTGAACAAAGTTAGTGATTGGATAAATATTAAAATAATTAATAGTATAAAATAATTTATTCAGGTAATGGCGATCATGTAAGAGCAGCCATTGAAAAAATTTTCAAAGAAATAAGGTAATATTGCATTTTCTATATTTAAACACCATTTCTTATTCTTATGTGGAGGTTTTTCTTTGAAATCGTCGAAAAAGTAAAATAATCCCTTCTACTAATGTACGAATTTTGTTACATTTTATGTTAAAATATCTCGGGATAACACTTAATACAATAAACATTTTATTTAAAATGATTTAGGGAAGATATATTTGTTTGGTAAGTCAAACTATCTCTGGAAATATTTTGCTTAAATGTACTGCATAATGCACTGTATAATCAACCTCAGTAAGAGCAGATATATTGTATACTTGCTCCAATTGCTTGCAATATTTACATTTAACACCCATTTGATAATAGAGAGAAAATCAAATAAACTGCCAATCTCAGCCTGTGATTGGTCCAATCACCTAGCTCATTTATCTTACAAGAAATTGTCCAAAAATATTCATTTCGGGGACCAATTGAATGTACTACAAGAGTAAACAGCCTAGAATAAGAAATGAATAAATTCATTATAACTACTGGTATATTCATAGGGATAAGATTATCTGACTACGCAAGTGGTCATTACGAATCATAATGACTTCGGCAGGAGTTGAAAGGAGTAATCAAATGATTTTATGGCATCTTTGCTTCTCCAAAGATATTGAAAAACACGGTTAAATATAAATTGAGGTCTGCAGTAGATCGATTGTGCGAACAATAAAAATCGTGAAATAATTGAATGCATTTGAAAAATGATATAACTATTAAACTACGATGAAATGGTGTGAGAAGTGTGAATTCAATTAAATCACAGCTATTAGAAACAAATGTTCAAATTTTAAAAGTGATTAAATGAAGTTCCTTTGTACTTTCTGTTTTACTGATAAAATGTAACCGCAACATGGTTTATGACCCGTTTGAGTGTATGACCCGCTGACACATTATAGGTCCGATCCAAAAATTGTAAATCTTAGTGATTTCAAACAAAGAATTTTAAAATTGTATTAACCAAAGTAGATACATTCAAACTGGTTTAAACATTTAAGACGTTTTTTTTTAAATTACAACTTTTGCCAAACCTGATAGCATCAGATTTAACAATCCCAAGATCGCGTCTTGAAACGTGACAATCTTTAACTTTGCGCACAGATCGCTCATCTAGTCTTGTGCGATCTATCTACATAAAAAGAAATAGTTGACGTCACTTTTTGATCCAATGGGACTTAAAACCTGATTATATACACATGAAGTTTTAAAAAAATCAGAATTTCCTTTGAAAAATTGTTAACACTTTCAAGTACTTCCGATACACGAACAATTTTTAGCTCGAATTTCCATCACCAGATGGAAGCACATTCCCAAATAAGATGTATCAACATCCAAAAAGTCTTAATAGACGTGTAGAAAATATGGATAAAACACTTGTATTGTTAAAGACATGCTGAGCAGTATAAAGTTAAAATACTTCAAATACTAAAAATGGAAAGATAATCCGCTTTAAAAATATTCTAAAAGAAACACAACTCAGGTTCAAACCCAGCCCAAAAACAGGATAAAACGGCACACACCTAATTAAATCGCTTATTCACAAGCCGAAACCCATGTAAAATCCAAACTGATAGATAACCCAAGTGGAGGAAACCAACTAAGGCTATGTTGCAATGGGCCAGTCGAAGCTTAGCGCGCCAAAGCAGCCTACCAGATTAAGCAAGAAGCGAACGGGATCATTTCAAAATATTTTGTTTTTCGATGTCGAAATTTATTGAAGTATTTCCAATTTATTGAAACAGCTTTTATCTTCGGAAAATACTACGTATTCCCAATGACATTGTTGACAATTACTTGTCCTCTACTTGTCCTTCCCTGTTATAAATTTTCATTCCGGTGTTTTACTCCAGAAAATGATTTATTATCTAAAGTAGCGAAAGTCTGAAAACTAACTTCAAAAGGGAATTACGAATTGATTTCAACAAACTATGCTATAGCAATCGATTAAATTGAAAACGTAAGAAAATCAAGTAATTACGAAATAAAAAACGGCAAAAACGAGAATTTTAAAAATCATATGTTACACAAATTAAAAATATTATTATGATCTCAGTCACAGACTATTTCGATAAAACGAGCCCATACTTAGTAGTTCATTAAAAAATTCAGAAATGATTTATTTAAAATATACTATATAATGTACATTAAAACGAAATATTTAGAATTTTTAATGTCAATGCACGCAAAAGTTGAACATTTGCGAATTCCTACTGGAATGAGAAAAATTTCACTTAATCTAGAAAGGTAATGGGACTTCTAGAGGGAGAAACTTCCCCCAAGGAAGAATAGGGTAAACCTATAAAATTTCGACAATACCAGGCTTCCATATTCCATGAATATTCAAATTTACAATATCGATAAACCAAAAGCTTGAAATTGAAAATAAATATTTGACAAAAACTTCGCAGGAAAAATGAACTCAAGTGAAAATAACTTTTGCCGCTAAAATTGAAAATAAAATTCTTAAGCCCTAGAAAAATATTGTAGTAATGATGTTAAAAACATGGGTTTAAATCTTCAACTGAAAATCAAAGTTATGCTACAGTGATAGATTGCGGTTTTAAAAAGATTCAATTGTATAATATATTGCCAAACTCAGGTACAAAGTGAACGTTCAACAACTACCTTTAGATGAGCAGCAAGGACAATTCAATTTGAATGATGAGACAAGAAGAAAGCAATGCAACTACTTAGACAAACAACGCGCTTAAGAGAAAAAGCAAACTCTGCGTATTGTGCGCAAAAACAGCGTGAAGCAAATTCGCAGAATCCACCAATTCTTTCATGATAAGCGAATTTTACATTATAGCAGTTACATTTTCAATAATTATATTGGTGACAATGATTAACTATGTAAAGATGCTTATGTTAAGATATGTTTCACCACTAGCATGCTTATGTCAGTTTTTCTTGGAAATTAATTATTGCTAGGCATTTTTAAATCATGTTTTCTGTAAAATCGATGTGATTGTTTTATTAAAAAATTTGAATAAGACGTTGAAGAGCTAAACTCACGGGCATAATCCATTTCGTGATGAAGATGTCAACCGAAAGATTAAGCCGCCGTAGCACTTCATTGACTTTTGGCAAACACCGCGGCATGATGTATTCATTAAAAATATCTATACAGCGCATCAGTTTGGGAAGATGCTCCATGTAGAGTCCTCGCATGGAGAATGGTGAGTGACAGAGAAGACGGTCCAGCGCCCAGAACGCGTACACATCATCTGGAAGAATAGTTAAGAGGAAAGCAGCTACGGCTGACATGCCCTAAACGCAAAGGATTTTGTTCTGTATGCTATGTCATCATGTATACATGTAAGTACTTAAAAAATAAAAATATTTAGGAATATATTGCATGCGGCCTGATCTCTATTGAGAATACAATTTATAAAATTGATTCCTATTTTAAGAGTAAAAACAAACTAAGAAGATTGTCTACTTTGGAACGCTCATTTCAAAGACAAAAGAAGCGCAAAAGAAATTATCTAATCTCCGTCTAAAAGAAAACTAAGTGTCCATTAAAATAAAAATTTTCAAATTATGCACTTAAAATTAAGCATACAATTTTTCTTCACTTCTCTGTAGTATTGCGTAAAAATTCTTGTATAGATGGGTAACGTTTGCATATATTTAATTACTACAAAAAATTTGGTTAAAAGCCAAAGAACATTAATCTTTTTTAAATTTGTATGCACATCTGGAAGGTGGTTTACAGAATATGAGTTTTCAAAACTCCAAGTGTTTTCAACTGTAAAACATCTCCCAAAATGGAATTGAAACTTGTACATGCAACTAACTATCTAACACAAAATTAAGTAGCACCGCAAAATTACCCTTTAGCTAAGTGACAATATCGTTGCTAATCTTGATTTTAATAATTTTTTCATGGGGTGTCTCCACGGGCAATAATTTCAATCAGGTCAATAAATGTCTAGAGTTATTTTTATGTGGAAATTGCGAAACTGCATGAATACTCTCTCTTTGATATCGACAAGCGATTAGGGGATAATTTTGTGTGGGAAAATTAAATAACTGACGTTAGTACGGAATTTTTTAATAACTGCCCAAGAGAAGCCAAGCAAAAAGCAAATTATTCGTCAAAATTATGGCAAAACATATCAAGAACGAAGGAATCACAAGAAAAAGAGGCATGTTTTGTTTTACACGAAAAAACTAACATTTTGAAAATTCTTTCATTGCCGAGTAGAAAGTTTCTCAGTGGTACCGCCTCAAAATCAAACTTTAACCAAGACACGGCAAAATCAATGAAATAAAATGCGGACCTTTTTTGCCAAAATCATCATTTCTGTAACTAGAATTTTCAAGTAAAACCATAATTTCTAACACTAACCATCTCTAGAAATAAAATAATAATATAATAAATGGAACAAGTTGGTTGTAAATTCTCGACAAAAAAACTGTAGCGGCATCAAGAACATTTTGAAGGAATTAAACGTACACGTTTGGCAGTGACCATTAAATTCCCACATACTTGAAGGTTTTTTCAAAATTTGAACAAAATAATCAAAATTTCGATGTATATGAAATGTTAGCTAGAATGCTAAGTCTTCACTCTGTAATAAAATGGAGATATTAAAAAAGCTCAAAAATCATTTTCTGAAAACCACTATGCATAAATATACAATTTTGCATAAATGCAAATATATTGTTTAGAAGAGAATTTGTCCTGCAGAAACTGAGTGTTACCTGACAATAACCAATGTCGGAATGATAAACGGAATACGCTGATAAAACCTTGAAGAGGGCCTGTTGTCGGACACCATAACGCTCACGGTACATGGTTGTGTCTTGATATGTGCGTGCGACATCGAGATCGATTTGACGAATGTGGGTGCTGCTATTGCGCGCAAGATCCCACATCTCGTGGTAGAAGTCACTTTTTAGCTGATACAATTGTGGACTCTTCGCTTCTCCATCTTCGTACACCGTCTGCATTCCTGACAGTCCAAGCATGAATATCCACGCATTTGCACGATATGACTGGGGAATACCTGCAAAAATATTTATCAGTCAAGTTTATCATTGGGAATACTACCACACTGCTTTACAAATTTAGAAATTGCAAACTGTCATGGCACTTTACATAGTATTAAAATTTAAATAATTCACGAAAAAGTTTCTGCAAATTTCATTGAAATAAATTCTTGAGAAGAGAAAGCAATTACATATAGTTTTTCAACAAAAAATTCCTACTATTAAATTTGGTTTTTGGCAAGAGGCTCAATATATTGTTGTGAATATAAATATTTTGAGGAGAAACTTTAGGTTCCATCGAATGGTTATGCCTTACTTAATATTAACAATTAAAACACACTTTTTGACCAAAAATTCCTACGACCTACAATGAAAAGAACATTGGCCCAACTCTAAACCGCATTCGATTTATGGGTTTGCGTTGAGGGCAATCATAAATGCAGCCTAGCCCATTCCTTTGATGCATCATCTCAACAGCAAAATACAGTCTTTATATGTTAACATATTTATTTAATATGCATGTCTATCGTGAAATATGGTAAATAACACCCATCAGATACATTCATAAAATGACAAGCATTGATATGCATACGACTCGATTTGACATGATTAATGAATCTACGTTCTTCAATGAAGTAAGTAGGTCAATAAAATTTCAAAAGAACTAATTTGCTTCATGTAACCTAACAGTGCTAAAGATCAAAAGGAAATTTAACTACAGATGAGTAAAACACATTTAATAAAAACTCTGTCAAGACAAAATTACAATCTTATTTTTGATAGATTTTACTAGGTGACATTTGAATATAACTCACATAGGCTAGCAAAAACTGTAAGTGCTATTGATTGAATGAAAAGGAGGCCAACTGGAAAAAAGAATTGTTGATTTGAACTACTTGGAATTTTTACAATTGGGATTTTGAAATATAAAAATATCATCTGCTGTGAATCGCTTTTAAAGTGCTTAACTTGAATAAAATAATCTATATTTAAGAAATGTTTAACAGGATCTGTTTAAAAAGCTGAATTAAATCAATTTTAAGTTTTTTATATAGAGAAAATACTTCTTCCTCTTGTCTAAAGCACGCCGTGAGTTATTTGATGAAATAACGGCTGAAAGAAAATATGTTTACTCATGATATTCTTCAAAAGACGAGGGTTTATTTGATTTCAAACAGTTTCGTACATGTATTTGATATGCTCAATTATTGAATTATTTGAAACTAGATATTTTTATAATTTAAGTTCCTAAAAAGTGTTATATAAAGGGATTTTTTGTTGAAATCTTGTAAAAAATCTTAAACCTAGGCCCCTATGAGACCAATATTTCTGGCACGAGCCTTAGGCTAAAGCTCGCGAGCCCGAGCCAAGCCTTAATTCGTATANCTGTATTGTAAAAGTAAAAATAGTATCAGTAAAAACTATTGAATATAAGTACAAATAAACGGAATATATAATATATATAAATAACGAATAAACGGAAAAACGTTAGTTTTGGAAACTTAATAAATTTTCGTGATGTCATTCGATTTTGGTTAAATATACCCTACAATATACCATTAAAATGCGTATACCATACAATAAAGCGTATACATCATACAATATACCAAATATATCTCCCAACCGAACACCCGCCGACGTAGGCGCCCCTGCATGCAGTGAAATGCTATTTATTTTATTTACATTAAAAGGATACATATATAGGAATTTCCTATAAATAAATTATATATATATATATATATATACATATATATTCGCCGTTTGTAATTTATACAGAATTTATATTCGTCATTTATAATCATTTTCATATATATACGCCGTTTGTAACAATATTCGTCGTTTGTAACCAAAAATTTTTTTTATATTAATGAAGTTGCAAATTTAACAGTTTCTTAATCATATGCATTACACTAGTGCCTATTCCATTTATTAGAGCCAATGCCTTCCATAGTTGATTAATTTCTTGGCTACAGCAAACTCGAAAGTCTTGAACTTCAATAACCATATAATATTGTTAAGTACATAGTAATCAAAGGTATTATACCATATCCTATAAATCTTTAAAGAAATTTAGTAGATGTAGTTTTTAATTTGGAAGCTAATGAACTAGGTTCGAAGTCGATCCAAGCATTATTCACTGAGATATTAACGATTATTCCCCAAAATATAGGATCATGCCGGTATAGTGGGTTGTTAAA
>CABFPE010000010.1:1115403-1132906 GCA_900660155.1 Hofstenia miamia | reverse complement strand
GACAAGGTGGGAAGAATGGTACACTGGAGTTTGAGCAGGCAGCATGGGTTAGAAGCAGGAGACAAGTGGTATGAGCACAAGCCACAGGGCGTCATAGAAAATGAGAAGGTTAAGATACTGTGGGATTTCAACATACAGACGAGCAAAGTGATAGAAGCACGGAGGCCAGACATAGTAGTGGTAGACAAAGAGAAAAGATTAGGAACAGTAATAGACATAGCAGTACCAAAGGACAGGAATGTAGAAAGCAAGGAGAAAGAGAAGATAGACAAGTACAGAGAGTTAGCAGAGGAAATAGAAAGGCTGTGGAAGTTAAAGAAAGTTGAAGTAGTCCCGGTAGTAGTGGGCGCACTAGGAGCAGTGAGTAAGAAGCATAAGAGATACTTGGAGGAGTTGGGAGTACCAAAGTGGGGAGGAGCAGTAGCACAGAAGGCAGCATTGTTAGGAACAGCTAGTGTCCTGAGGAAAGCTCTCAGACTCCCTGGGAACTGGTGAGTTCCCCGAGCTGAGAGGGATACCAGCATGAAGCTGTGAGATGCAAGGATAATAATAATAATTATTATTATTATTATTATTATTATGGCGCTGAATAGCTGACTTTCGGGGATTTTCTTGTATTCAGCGCCCTTTGCGTTATTTGGCCTTAGTTTTTATTCGATTTTAAAGAAACTTGGTGTGTAGCTTCTCTATGCAATGCTTCAATAGTGACTTAAGTTTGAGCAAGATAGGAGCTTTAGTTTAAGAGAAATGAGCTTCCAAAGTTTGTCAAAATATACTATTATAAGGGCGCTGAATACAAACTAAATTGAACTATTATAATGGCACTAAATATGACTAACGGTCAATTATAAGGGCGCTTAATATTTTATTGTAATTTCTTACTTAATATTAGTACATCTTACTGTTAAATGATAAACTAAATGATGACATACAACAATCTACACATTTGAACAATTTTTCCCACACTTAAATTGATTTTTTAAAAAAAATAATTTTCGCTAGCCGGTCTTAGCAAAATCAGCTCTTATATTCGCTTAAAGTAACTTGAAAAGGAATCGCCTGAAACCAGGGGTGTCCGCTTTCTGCTTTGGAAAATATTATCAAGTGTATCATCTGTACGTATTTTCGATTTACCAGCATAATAATGCGGATTTTTGTGAAACTTGGTCTAAACATCTCCAAAATAAAGGCGGCGGACATGAAAAGATTGTTTTAAAATTATGGCAAACAATTTGAAACCTAATAAGGCTTAGGTCCGAAAAATCAGCTACCATATAAATTTAGGTTAATTTGAAATAAATTTCTTCCGTAACAGCTTTTAGCAGGCAACGCCAGTCGCTATATAAAATGAAACTACTTTACACCCGTTTCTAAGTTAGGTTTTCATTGCATCGTACACATTTACTTTCATAAATAGTTCCCTGTGGCAATGTTGAATAAAAAATGTCTTCCATATAATCGGAATTACGGTTAACTGCGAGTCCTGATGGAAAATATTTGGAATGTGATTCGACTAAGTGGATGTTTACCAATTGTCTAATTAATGTAAGCTGCAACCTGGATTTTCCCTTGATGAATAAATTGGGAATCTAATTGACATGATAAGTAATAATTGAAAATTCTATTCTTAATGACAATTGCTCTTTTGACATTCTAATTCAATTGGCTATCCAATATTTAGAATGCTTTCTTCCAGAAGGAGATATTTAATTAACCTACATACGCATATTATATCAATGCTTTCTACGAATAATACGAGAAACGGCTTTAATAATGCATGAATGTAACACACGTTTCTGAAAGCGGTGGTGGATTTGACCATCGTAAAGGACCCATTGTGGACTTAAAACAGATGTAGAAGTTGCTCAAGTTGTACACAGCGACTCAACTACTGTCTCACATTTAACATTGCGAAATGTCAGTGGAATACCCAGGATTTTCTGATGAAGGGACATTTCAATTGTGATCAACTTGAGTTACTCTTCAATAGTTATATTCTGTTAATTTATATATACAAATTTGCAATTCATATGAGTATTTACATGTATACAAATTTACAAAAATATATACACAAACAACGTACAATTAAAATTAACTAAGCTACAACACGTTAAAATAAAATTGATTAAAAATATGCCACATTAAAAGTACACACATTACAAACACATTTAAAATTATAAACTACACTATAATACGTTTTGCCAGGTGTTTAAGCGTTTTGAGGTACCTAAGATTTTTTGGTGTGCAAGTAGATTTTGTTTTAATTTCCTTTTGAAAATATTTAATGATTCAGCACTTCTAATTTTCTGAGGAAGTCTGTTCCAGCCATTGCATGAAATTGTTTTGTAAGACTTCTGCCATACTGAACTTTGTATCTTGCAGATACTTATGCATTTATTTGTACGGATATGGTTTCTAAGATAAATGTTTAGAAAACCTAAGGATTTTTTATTCTATTTTTGTGTTTATAGATTTCTACAAGGCTTGCATATTGAATATAATATCTTGGCGATAGTATTTGCAGTTCTTGCAGTTTCTCGTTTATGTTTTGTTTACTGATATTGAATAATGTTGTAATCGACCAGTTAAAAATCCTGTTTAACCTCTCAGTTTCTGCTATACATAGCCCATTTGGTAGTATACATGCTATATGAAAAGACTCAATAGAAGTGCGACAATAAGAGCTTTGCATCTGGCCATTTTTCTTACGTGCTTTTAGCAGTGCACGCCAGTTGCCACACTTCTAATCATATTTTTCATTAAGCTGCTGAAAATCAAGTCATTTTCGATTTCCACACCAAAATATTGAAGAAATTTATTCCGAAAATGCATCTCACCACCTTAGTTTTTAATATCTTTTTATTATTTACAAATTTTTTGGAAAATATCAATCAGTCAATACTGAAAACCTGGCGGGGGATATTCCACTATGTCTCTCGCATACGCCATGATACCTGCATTATCATATGAAACTGACACAAAAATGAAATTCAAAATCAATGCAACATTTCGATAGATTGTATGCAACATGAATGAATTTTTGTTTATAAACCGACTGGTAAAAATTGAAAAGTGAAAGAATTTGGAATTGTCAAGTGTAACGGAAACGGAAATGCTTTGCTTAAGCCTTTCAACCCGTTATTTTTTTTCTGTAGTTATTATTATTTTTAGATTCTAGATGGCTAAAACATATAATGTAAAGTTGTTTTATAAACTTTATGATGATTACTATTATATGGGACAAAATTCTAATGTGGTACATATATTTACAATTGTAATTTCTTAACTTATATTATTGTACCATTGGGTTCTGTATACTAGTATATTGTTACCGTTATGCTGTTAGAAAAGTTAAATGGTACATATATGTACCATCCGGGTTGAAAGGGTTAATATAATCTTAACTGTAATTGGAATTAATGAATAAATTTATGTCACAATACTAACCACAATTATAGTACCAATAAAGCAAATATGTGACAATGCTTAAAACACCATATATAGAGCATCAGCAAGCAGCTACGGCATTTTTGGGAAAACATAATAAAAACACCACATATTCTGCGCAATCAATCAGAATTCTAAACGAAAAACCCACTTGTGACATACAAAATTTCCTTATATTTATTGAATTGAAGTTGCATACATTTCTATTTATAACGTATCTATGGACAAGCCGCATCAAAAAATAAAAATCAGTATGGTAAACATTAACTTAATTTATACAAAAGTTTTCAAAATGTATTGTACATATGTCCATCAAAGTCTAGTATTGACGTTTGTTTATGTATTATTAAATATTGTAACATAAATGAAGTGAAACTGAAATTTCCCACGGTAGTTTACTAATCTTAATGCCTGTTTATATGTTGAGAAAATTAACAATTGAAAACACTAGAAAAGGTAAATGATGGACATATAATTTGATTGAATTATGATCGGAAAGGAATTTCCTGCTAAACAAATAAGGAGTCACACTTGCTTTCGATGCAAACAATAAACAATCATTTTTAATGGCATATCCCAACATCTGTACCAGTTACCAGATGTACGATTTGAGTCGTTACTAATATTAACGAACTAAATAACCGGGTGTATTTCCAGTGCAAAAAGAAACAATGGATGAGTAACTTAATTATTTACATGTTCTTGTCATCTCTCAGTGCAACATCAATAATACAGTAGATTATGGATTATGTACTCTCGAAATAAACATCACATTCAGCTTCAAGAACTACGAAAGTTTACAAATATATTCGCATGCTGCTTAACCTTAAACAAATGGGTCAATTGATCTGAAATTGAAATGTTTTAGCACATGTGATAACAAAATCCGGCGCTAGTGTTAGTGAAATTCTTCAAAAAAAACTGTAAATGCTCATAACCTGCAAACTGATAAAAATATCTTTCATTTGCGTATGAAAATTAAGAGGCGTCTAGGTCTCATTATGAGTGCTTTTGCTTAAAGTCCTGGACTTTGCATATGGTCTACTTCAATGGGGCTTAGGAGGTTGCCCACAGAAAAAATTATTCATGGTCAACTATTATTGCTCACATATGTATGAAGCTCATTTAATATCTAAAACATAAGAACAACGAAAACTTGTACAAAAAAGTCTATTTTCACCAAAATATAGTTATTTCACCATTAGAGTAAAGCGTATCCACTAGCATTTTGAAATTGGCAAATAGAATAATTGTTTGAAAATGTTTACAAAACCTTAACGTATCTTTAAAGACACAATTAATAAGTGTTTTGAAATTTTCAAAATTATTTCATGCAGAAGTGAAATTTAGGTCATTTACAAGAATGAAATCTTACATGTTCAAAATTTTATATCATAAATCTTTTCGTGATCCTCATTACTCTAAGATTATGATTTAAAAAATTCTGATCTTTACGGAGGAATTTCAATCTCCACGTAACAAGGGGTTCTATACATTAATTAATGCAAATAGACAACGGTAAAAGGCTGCACTGGGCTTTAACAAATTATTGAAAAATTAAGGTTAAGAACTGTGTAAATGCACACGAGTTAATTGGAAAAATCATAAATTTAATGCTGCTGACAAATAGTTTTACTTCTCAAAATTACAATACATTCCATAATATTTCGAATCAAAAATTAGATAAACATTTAAAAAATCTTTAAAAAATTTTTAATTACCGGAAAATATAGAATTTTATGAACCTGGTCATAACAATCGGCAATTATGGGAATGTCTCTACAAAATGGGTTGCACCACTTAGAGACGAGTGCAAAAATCAAGTTCTAGGAAGTAGTTTGTTAATGACGGTGATTTACTAAAACAAAAGGCACAACTGAAATCCAAAATTTAATTGTTACATTATCAGAATAGGCGGGGTTTAAATGAATGATAAAATATTAATGGTTTGGGGGTCTAGTCGCAGATAAGTTATTTACATAAGGTTTGCTGACAAGGGAATTGAACAATAGAAACAACAAACTCAACAGTGTTAACGTCATATTGCTAAGAATTGAATTAGTTTCTTTCTTAAAATTAATTCAAGAATTTTGAGAATACAATTAACAAACAAAACTTTACGAATAACTTTATAGTCGAAATCTGCTTGGAAATTTGGACAATGGAATAGTTGCAAATAAGTACAATTCGAAATCTTTGATAAATGTTGATTAAATTTTTTAGGTGAACAGAGAAATGACACTAGCGATCTCTAGCATTCCAGATTTCGAAGTTTTCAGAGGAAGATATAAAAATTGAAATGAATTTGAATAAATTATGTATAAAAATAATATTGTTACCAATAGAATCCGTATTGATCGATATATGGGGTTCTATCATAGGCCGCCTGCACCGTAGGATCAATTGGAGGTGATATACCAGCCATGTAATCGGATACAATGCGATCTCGCTCACGGGCAACCCGCTCATCCTCTGATTCTACTTTCTTATCTTGATATGCATCACCAATTAGTAGATATCTAAAAAAATCTGGTAAGGAAACATAGATATACAATGTTTCGAACAAAACAAATGCTAAAAACGAATAACTTTTAAAATATGGTAAATGACGTAAATCCACGCCGATTGATATTATAATTTGAATGCTGGTAAATTAATTGAAATCTTTTGCGATTCAGGAGTTAATGTCTCCAACAAGTCTCGTCCCGCAAAAGTTCAGATAAGCGATCATCGCTTTGTGTAATCTTAGAATGGCGACAAACAATACCTAGTGGAATTAAAGACAAATTAGTTTTAGCAGTTTTTTAAAATGACCGCTGAAAATATCGAATCTACAGAGGACGGAGACATCCTAGAACAAAGCAACGTTTGGTTCAAATGTAGAGTACTCTACGGGTTCAAACTATTACAAAAATGCAATCGTGAAATACATAAACATCCCATTCGTATGTCTATAAAACTTAGATTTGCCTAAGTTCATATCAGGTTGCTTTAATTATATTGTGTAATAGACTACCACAAAAATCTAAAAGCCGTTCGATAAGCACTAGGTTATTTAGAATTCTAGCATAGCAAAGTTA
This sequence comes from Hofstenia miamia, assembly GCA_900660155.1. Taxonomy (NCBI): domain Eukaryota; kingdom Metazoa; phylum Xenacoelomorpha; order Acoela; family Hofsteniidae; genus Hofstenia; species Hofstenia miamia. The sequence goes on along the minus strand of CABFPE010000010.1, from coordinate 1,126,379 downwards.
TCATTGGATTGTACATAATATATACATGTATACCAGACTTGTCAATGGGACACTTGTTCGACTCGCATTCGTATGAGACTCCACAGTATTCCCAACGAGGTTTAGATGAAAATTGGTCATTGAGAGATATTGCTCCCAGGTCATTCACATGGAATTAGGTTTTGTATTGGTCGATCCCCTGAACAGTGTCCGTAAAAAATGAATAATAAATACTTTGAATAAATTTCTGAAAAGTCTGATGTAAGTTTGTGATAAGTTTGTATTGCTATCCAACACTGAAAAATTTGAAATATCAGAACATTTTCAAAAGTAAATAGGATGCTTTCAGCTATATTGGTGGATACTTAACTTCCAAGCTAGAGGAAAAGCTTTACTGCTCATGTATATTAATGAGGGAAGAAGGATGAAGCAAATTGATAGACGCGGCATTTCATATCCAATGCTGCAATATTGACGCGCATAAAACTATATTCTCACTTTAGTTTAGAAAACTATGGCTCTTAATTAACTTGTCCATTTCAGTACTCGTCCAATTCAGACACGTCGATTGTAAATAGAGTTAAGATTTTGGAAACACGGAAAAAAGTGTACTGACAGTAATAAATTAACCTTGTCGACTTAAGAAATATTGATTTCGTGTTGAAATGGAGATTTGTAGTAAATTAATCGTATTGCTAATTGAATTACGGGTTGCAATGACAACATATGTCATCTCCTCATTTCAAACGACTTTACGAGAGACTGTGGTGCCAAACGTATAGAGTTTTCAAATATGGGCTCAGAGTAAGAAGCCAATTATTTTAACACACAACATGACCGCACTCACTGATAATTCGCCTATGACACGATTATGAATCAGATAATGTTTCACCCGGGTTGTACATTGTAAAAACTGATGGAATTTACTTTCATAAATGCGATGAAAGTAGCTCGTTACCGTAAAAAATGTTCGAATTTCTGATTCATCACCTGCGGCTACTGGCGGATCCAAGGAGGGAATGGAGGTATGCATTCACCCATCAGTGAAAAAGAAACAAAATGTTCGCAATATTTTTAAATTTTTCAGAACTTAGCAGTCCTCCTTCATCAAAAATATTCAATTTTTAATGCGGGAAATCTCTCCTGCAAAGAGGAAATGATATCAAATTTCGATTACCCATATTTTATAAATACAGTAAGTACAATCATCTGTTTTATGCCAACCCACTTAATAAATATGATAATCATGGCCCTCCTAATAGCATGCCAATGTAATATGGATAATTTTACAAATGCTTTGCTCACTCAAAATATCAATGCACAATAATGTCAGGGGTGTCTAAATCAACGATTCGCCTTAGAAAGAATGTAATGCAATTCCAATATGCTTGAATTTATAACAAATATATGATCATCCCATAGGTAAAAAATGGTTAACAGCTGCAAATACAACACTGACTATGCTTCGAATTGTCAATGGTAGAAAGCACATTCGCAAATAATGCTGTTTGCGAAAATTCCCTCTTAAAACATTCCTATCAAACGAAAATCTTCACTTCGTAGATTCATATAGGTTGTGATGCAAAGCATTACTTTATGTGATTGCAGTAAACGATTTGGAGTCCGCAAAAAAATTTCAAGCGGTTTCCTGCTAAAGAACTTCATCTTCTACCAATTGACTAAATTACTTTGAGGCGTAAATTCGAATTAATTACATCTCCCATTATCTGAAAAGTATGATTAGACCACAAAAATATGTTCGACTTCTAACTACAGCATAAATTGCCATGTTTACTTTTGTATACAGTCATACTCCAACACTTGCTTTGTACAGCTTCACAGTCGATTTGTTACTTACAAATACCTTTTTAGAAATTCATTATTTTTTATGAATATTTATCAGATATCTTTTACATTGCTCCTACAAAAGTTGAATATATTCTTAAAAAACTAAATAGTTGTTACAAATGCAGATATTCCAACATAAAACATACGCACTTATTTTTACGCAAACCGCATATAATAACTTTTTTCCCGCATAGTTTAAATTGAAACAGCTTGGGCTTCTTTTAGAAAATTACAATCAATTATTTTAAATTTAAAAAATTTTCACTTGTTCACTGGTCTATCGCGCCGCTAAAGCTTCTATATTAATTTCAAAAAAATGTTATGCATGTTATCTATAGTATCATACACTGGAAAAATGAAAAGTATGCAAATAGTAGTAACACGTTGCTTTGAATCCAATAAATGGTCTTTGCCTTAAATTTAAATAAAAAACGAATCTTTGGAACCTGTTAACAAGGAAAAAGGAAAATTTTAAAAAATAAAAGTTGAACTTTATGAATATTTCAATACTGCGATGTGCTTATTTCGATACAATATCTAACACATTTATTCTTAGTATATGTAAATATGTAAGAATTGGTGAGAAAACATTGGGTAAATTGGTAAATTATATGTTTCATACCTCTATAAATTTTTTCTCGATCCTCCCCTACCCGTGAAGAGCCGGGATTTGATCTATATCTATCCGTTTGCCACTCTGAGTTTGTAGTGTTTAAATATTAAATATAAATTGCAAATGCTATATAATAAAATACATAAAATGTAATACAGCTATTACTATCGCTATCAAATTGATGTACATTATTGGCCAGAAATAATCATAAGCATCAATACACGAGTGTAATTGTAGAAATCAATCAAAATATTGTTACTTTGTTTTGCACTAAAGTGGCGTCGATTCTCTTGTCAAAATGCTCATTTTGAAACTTTTCTAATAATCAATTAAATAAGAGGTTATATCAACATTTTGTTTCCATATAATTAAATAAACAACGGCCCTACCAAATCCGCAAAATCACATTACTACAAAACCAACAAAGTGTAACAGATATTAGATGCCATTGATCTCTGATGTTGTAACACTTTCCTATACACGCCGTTTTCTTATAAAAACCATAACAATTTTGTTCAGCGTGGCGTGTTCTTATTTTTTATACGTTGGATCCCGGATTGTTCCAATTAGTACAAATTTTCCGCCTCTGTGTTCTAATAAAATTAACAACTTTTCACAGAAAAAAAGAGATGTCTTTTTCTTACTAATTTTGTTAAAATGGAAAAAATCACAACTTAAGTATTTAAAAAATTTCTAAAACCAAAAATACATTTAATGAATTTCCGAAAAATTTTTATATTATCAAACGTATTGATCAACAAAAAATTAAATATGGTAAAGAAAAAAACATGGAATATACATTTTCACGCTCAGCACTTTTCATATGATGTTAATATTTTTGGCAAATTTCAACATTATTGTTCTTCTAAAAAAATTGTAGAAAAAATTTTCATTTTTAGTAGGCTGTTTTACAATAATAATTTTGTAAATTTTCGTCCTAACGAGGGGGCGTGCAATCATATCCGCCCTTTCTGTTCCACTGTTTGAATTCAAATCCAGACTAAGAGCTTCGCATTTACAAGGACCTAAAACGTGCTTAAAACACATAAAATTTTTAATAAATTTTATTAAAACTGGGACTTAATAGGGATATTTTGCTTAGCCATTCTCAAAATGTTTATACCAATGTTAAATATTAAAAAATGGTTAAAAATATGTAAACATCCTTGATCCTTGATGGGAATAGAGTATTCAAAGTGTTCTCATATTTAGCCTGACGAGATTGGCGTAACTCTAAGCGAAATACAGCTTCTTTGAAAAAACTGGGACATCAACTCAGACGTCAAGTGTGCGAGAGAATGAATAAAAGAAGCAAAACATCACTGGGAAATAGGGCATTGCCTTAGATATTGTTTAAAACGCAAAGAGCAGCGGATATGATTGCATTTGACTACTATTGTGCAGTAGTAATTCATAAAAAGACGTCATAAAAAGTCATTTACATATTCACAATACGTCAGTCGGTTAGATGATAATTAATACTATAAATAGATAAGATTATCGTCCCATTATTTTCAACATGAAAGTTGTACGATAAAAGCAATTCTCACTTATTTTTATATTAACAGTTAAAACACGTTGTTCGGGACTTCAAGACCCCACTACCGTTTTAATTGCGTTCGGTTTTTCTGTGGATGTTTCATGGCTTTTCAAGTATAGCAAAGACGCTTATAATAAATGTCATTACATTTTATAATGTTAAGCGCACTTTTACGTCAATCCTATTGTAAGGTCTTTCGGATCTCACATGTTTTAAACTTGAGGATTTTAGATGCAATTTATAAAGGTTGCCTGCACAAATTCCCTATTGTAGCAAAGAACTATATCAAAATACTTTTCGCACTGAAAGGTAATTAAGCAGATACTTTCAAGATAGAAGATTATGATAGTTATGGGGAAGTTGATATTGTCGTGATTCCATATCACATGCGCTACTCGAGGATATGAGTGATAATCAGGAAATCCAGATGGTGTTCATCTCAATCAAAAAGATACATAAGGATCGTCTGCATTGAATGATGATCGCGTACTTGATAAAATGTTGACTAAAACAAATGGACCATGTGCTCAAATAAATAATCCAGTCATTAACTATGGAAATAAATGTTAGGCTGCCCATGCAGCATTCAAATAACATTCAAACTATTCTCATTGAATCAAAACAAAAAAATGTGTTAAAAAAACTTGTGAATAGGCTTTGTCATTTGACTGTTTTATTTACAGATATGAGCATGGTTGTTAAATCACTATCAGCAAAATAAAATTTTCCTGAATGATTGTAAAAAAGTTCACTTTTTCTAATTGTATAAAACAATCACAATTAAAGTGGCATGAAAACAGAATGCAATGATGATGTAAACTATTGACTAAACTAATAACAAACTAATGGACCAGAAATGAACACGGTTGGAGCCTACTATTTGAGTTAACTTGCCAGAGTTCCAACCGGGTGACAAAATGTTACTCGGATGGAATTTTCGGGCTGACCCAGTGAGATCCGGTAAAATTGAAAAATAAATAACCCGGTGATAGGATTTAACCCATTTTTAAACATTTTTTCAAAATTTGATAACGGTATGCTAGTATATATATTGAAATGAAACAGCACATCACTCTAATCTTGAAAGACATTCAAATGCCTCATCTCATTACAAAGTTAGAAATTCATCTAAAAATGTCAAAATTTTCAATTTTTACATACTTTCAACTATCTGTTAACTGCTGGTATAGCTATTTTTTCATTAAGAATTATATAAATTAGTTTAAAAGTAATTTTAATATGTGACACTTAAAATTTCAGAAACGATTTTCCTCAGTTACGCACCTAGCAACCATCTGTGTCTTTGATTTTGACTTCAAAAAGCGATAGAAATGAAAAATAAAAGATGCAATCTAGTCTATGATTGTTGTCGGAAAATTGTAATTTCAAACCTTGCTATTTTTATTGAGAAAGTAAAATATTAAATGAAGGGGATTTTTGCTTAAAACGAAGTTTTCTTAGAATTGCTAATTTTTGAAATGGTGCGATCAATAACTTTTGAAATAGAAGTCTGATTGACTTGAAATTTTGTATGAGTGTTAAAATTCATAACATCAACTTACTGTACTAAAATCTTTTTGATCTGAATATTGAACATTATTTTATAGGTTGTTTACGTAATAAATGACCTTCAAAAATTTGCGGAATTTCAGGACAAGATACTTTCTTTCCATAAAAAAATAAGTATACATTCTTTGAGTTTGTTTTTAGTACAGTAAGTGCATATTTATAAATGGAATACTTATGAAAATTTTTATTTTAAAACTCTCAGTCAATTTAAAGTTATTGACCGCACCACAATATCCCTAAAATAGACCGGTTTGGTTCGTAAAAGCAGGACCAGACAGTAAATTTTGAAAATTACATATTTTTTTTAAATTTTCATTCATTTTCAAACAAATAAACAATTAAAACTTAACTTTGAAAAGAAAACATGGCGTTTCTTTCATTTAGTATAGGACCACCTTAAAGATAAACATATTAACGTAACTTCATTTTTTAGGAAACCTTTCATTGGGGTTTTTACCAGAATTTCAAGGTTTAGTATGCATTTAATGCTAACCAATTACAGAAATAAACAAAAATCAACATAAAAAACTTCTGAAAATAATAAAAACCATTTTTAGGCAAACATGGCATTTGCGCAAATTAATGAACTTGATTTTAAGTTGAACTTTGTTTACACTTATTTCTCATACTTATCGAAAAAGTGTGACCCGCAAGCTTTAACAGAAAAGTGACAAGGTTACAACTCTGATATTTTCTGAAAACTAGTAGCATGCCTATGAAAGGACCTTCTTTACTGATAAGAAATAGTTATTAATATAAAAGATTTTTTAAAATACAAGTCCATACAAGTATTTTAAACTAAGGAAGACGACCTAGTTCATCACTATTAGAGTTACAAAGAAATTATTTTTCACTAATCCGTCCTTCTAGATCACTAGGGCAAATTATCTCCAAATCAGATTTCTGTTTGTTAAATAGAAACAAGCCACTCCTGAAAAAAAATGATTAAAAATTCAGTCTGATTAAGTAGTGCTTTTCAACAATGATTATTGAAAATAATATTTTCACAACGTTAATAGAGCTTGTTTCGATATCTTACAAATGAATGCAGCTGAACAAATACCAGTAGTGAGACTGTTAATTTCAATCAATCAATTTCAGATTGAAAGAGGAATGAGTGGTTGGCTTTGTATTCCAAGTAATCTTGTTGGAATGAATTTTTAATAAAAAATTACAACCTCAACTAATCAGGAATCACACATCGTTCTAACCTACCAAACCAAAAAAAAGTACGTGATATGGAATATTCCATAAAAACCAAATTGGTTGAAAGTGAATTTAAAAAAGATCTTGAATAGAAAATAAAAGTTTATATCCATACAAAACTTGATTTAGTATAAAATGGGCATAAAAAATTGATGAAAATTAGAGTCTACCGCAAACTTTGCAAATTATTTATAATTCTAAACAAAGATTTAGTGGGTGAATATATAATGAAATTCAAAGCGCTCTTTCAGGAATTCAAATTACTTCCACTAAATTTTTCCTTGTGCACAATCACCAATTGATGATAGGAAAATAAATACTCATGGAGATATATTCAAGCCTTTGACAGAGCGACCTCTCATATTATCTCGTGGCTTGCTAAGTGTTTTATTGAGGAAAAGCCGTCTATCAGTGACAGTTGCTATTATATAAAGAATAAGCCGCTAGAATCATTCGATAGCTAGGGTAGCGTCTGGAGGAGTGCTAGGGCATGCATGATCCTAGAAAATTTCGAATGAGGGCGGTTCAATAATTTTCTTAAAATTATTATAAAAAATTAATTTGCAATTTGTCCAAAATCTAGCAACATCTTGCAAAAAGTACAATGATTTATGAGGTTTTTCTAAAAAACCTTGTGGTACATATTTATAGACATGAAAACGAGTTTTTTAAGACGCCTTTCATTCATGGAGAGCAGAAAATTTTTGAAAAAATAGTTTCTATCTTATGAAAAACCAATAAAAAATCATCTTTTTATCGCAATATTCACATAAAAAATCGCAATTTCATATAGTGATCAGATAGTTTCTGAAAAGGGGCCGTCCCCCGTCGCCTACCCCGCCCCCTAAAACCGCGCTGTTCTAGGGTAAATATTTCAGTAGATTTGAATAATAATTCTTAACGAGAAATTGAAGAGCACATGGAACCGATTTATTTAGTGTTCAACCATTCTAGGAGCCGCCCTAAACAAATTAATAACAAAAAATATCTTAAATCGAATCTATCCTGTCTAGTTATAGTTCTACCTATTCAAAACCTAACCCTTTTACAGTTCATAAAATTAGTTATTAATGTATTTCCATTTTCAATATTTAAATATATTTATTTAACGTTTTGTTGGTGTAGGAAACCTTCTGGAAGGAAATTAAAAGATCATCCAAACTCTTGAACAGTTTGTCGAAAAAATTAGATAAATTAGAAAAATCATCTTTTTCTAAAACCTACCAAGTATTGTTGGTAAATACTACGATTGAAGTCTCCTTGCTCTGGTTGAACTAGCCCTGATTTTCTGCTCAACTATGCAGACATGGTTATTACTTCCTGAACAAGTGTATCACTACTGGAAGTAACAAGAGGTTTTTTTGACCCAGGACAATTTTTCTGTGAATTCGAGAAATAATTTGAAAATTCAAAAAAATGATCTCATTAATGATATTAAAAATTTTCAAACAGGCTTTAACAAAGAACTTATCAAAATCAAGGCATTGCCTGATTCGAAAAAGAACAAGACAAACGTAAGTAAAACTGATAACAATTACTCATATGGTACGCGATAAAAAATGTAATAAATCACATTTGTCAGATTCAATACAATATACGTAATCTCTACAGGATAGGAAACAGCACAAAAATCATGCAAGACAACATTCATAAAGTATTTAAATTTGAAGTTATTGCGATAGAGGAATACATATCTTTCACAGAAAACGTGGAGTAGCAATTAAAATCCAGACCCAACGATCTCCTATCAACTTCCTCATCTGTTAGGAATAGATAACATATATATATATATATATATATGTTGTGACCTCAACGTAACAAAGTTGTTACACTAAGATGTAACCCAAGCTCTCAAGAAATCCAATTACAATGACTTATAAAACATTTTATATACTAGTCAGTGATGCTACTAGTGATAAAATAAAGGTTTTGGAGAGATTGATCCTTACACTCTGTGTCATATTCCTACTTTCATCTCAGTAAGAAGTGTCATGACGTAAGCAAAGCAGGCATTAGCTACAATCATTCAAATAAAATAACACCTAAAGTTAATTTTTACAAGAAACTTTTTAGAGTTAGAACAAGCCAATTATTGAGCATGAGAAAATACCATATCACTTTAATTTAAGAATTTTAATGATTATAAGCATATTGACACTACTGTTATCAATTACAAAAACTATATCATGTTTCTCTTGAAAATCTAGAGAATAGCTCAACTAGAATAAATTCCCCTGGAATTCATAATTTAATGAAAGAACAACATTCTGCGATACTACTAAAGAATAATCCTAAACTTAATGAAATACAAAATCTCATTAATAAACTGACTTGCAATATACAGAAAGAGAATATCAGTCATCTTTCTACATTGGACTTAAAGAAAGAAATTCACATACAGGTGAACGGTTCCCGCAAACTATCACAATGAGAAATAAACTCACACAGAGGTGATTGTCTAAGGCTAAATATATTTATATATATATATATATATATATATATATATCCTGAGATCCACCCATACATCATATAAAATAGAAAAGTATGTAATTATGTAAATATATAATTCGATAATATTGTTAATGATTCGAAAGAAATGATAAAATATTTCGAAAGACCTTGGCTTTTGTTGAACATTAAGACAGTCAGGACAGCTTACATTGAACAGGTGGCGCGATTGGAATGATATAAAATACAAAATCCATTGAAAACTAGATGAAAAATAGCATAATATATACAGGAGAGAAAGTCTACTGGTAAGCCATAATCTAAATATTTACGAAATAGTCTAAATGTTTCGTCAAATAAAAAGTGCGGGAGAATCAAATGGTGCAATAAGATATTAAAGCTTTTATTTAATGAAAGCTGCCTGTGTTTGAAATATGAGGGGAAAGCCTTTCTGCGACTAAAATACCAATTGTATTTAATTGAATGATCAATTTCGCAAAAATTAATTGCAATCTAATTGATTTCTTAGAATTCAATACCGACGTACCATAAAATATGAATGAAGCCTATCGCGACGGAGAATCGAGCATTTATTACAGCATACGATAGTTAACTATACACTCCCAATACATGATAAACAGTGAATTGCGAAAATGAATCCAGGGCTGACAAAAAGGTGTATTATTTATAAATACAGGTTTCAAATCTTTAAGGTGCTGAATTTTGCTCATAGCACATAAACATTCATTTCTTGTTTCATATATGCACAGTAGAATCCTGATCTTATGAGCACTTGGGAGACCATTTTACATAGATTGACGATATTTTTTAAGAAAACTCTTTTTCATTCAGCAAGTTCCTTAAATTATTGAAGAACGCCGGTATTGTAAGGCGATGCCTTGCGTTACTGTTTCAACCAGTTAAGTGTGCCACTTATGTACTCAAACTCTTTTACATGGCACATTTTGTAATTGCAATTTAAATAAAGAAGCAGCAGTCGTAACGCCAATCTGTTCATTTTTTAGCATCACAAGCTCTCAGTAAAATAGTAGCTAAGGCTAAAATCTAGATAAGGTTTGTGTAAAAACTAATAATTTAACATATTTTAGCACAAATTGACATTAAATATTGGTTCGGTAATTTGATACATCTGCCAGATGAAAAACTAATAAACGTAATTTAATGTAATGGAAAAATACCGCTATATTTCTAAATCGCACATTAGGGTTGTCCATGTTTTGGTCATTTTTGAAAAATTGTGTTTTAACCTGCCGATTTGATGCAGATTTCCTTACAAATCAGTGTGCAAAAAAAATGCACAGAAAGTAGGATTAGGAGAATCCCCTGTTTCCAAATATATGTAATTAATTACATTTTCGCGTTTTTTGCACTTCAAGGCTAAAATCGATAAATTATTATTGATAAAACGTATTAGGAGATTCAGAAAGTCATTCCATTTATAATGACTTCACCATTACATTTTGGAAATCCTTTAACACCCCCTTTTCCAGAATGTTTAATTTTATATGTTTTTTTATTATTGGATTTTGAAATTGTGTATTTCATAGGGTGATAGAGTTTTGATAAAATGATGGCAAAGACACAACAATAATGGTGCAATTGAACATCAAGCATCTGTCAAGCATGTAGCCAAAATACTTTTACATGTAGAGTAAAAAATATCATTCAAATTACAGTACAACATTGCATATCAAAAAAGCAGTATCAAGTAACTAAATTTTCGCTTATATATATATATATATATATATATAT